>JANFAB010000188.1:0-79877 GCA_024613165.1 Pisolithus albus | reverse complement strand
CCAGCTCATGGTATAATCTTCCACGAAAGGGCGGTGTGCTTACGCCCTCAGGAGTCATGGGTACAGAATGAAACTATCAGAGTGAGTCTGGAAGCCTGTATCACCATCTAGTGATTACTTCATTCTACAAGGATAACATCCTCTTCGGAGCACCTTATGATGAGGTCCGCTATAAAAAAGGTGACAATACCACCGTTATTACGATGATTGGATGTCTTATAAGCACGAAAGTTGTTTACCAGTGTGCGCTGAGCGTGATTTGGAGCTCTTCGAGGCCGGCGATCGCACCGAAGTGGGTGAAAAGGGTCTCACGTTGAGGTATGGCTCTTCCACCTCATTAGAACCCTACGAGCTCACGACACTCCTATCTTCAGTGGTGGCCAGAAGGTGTGTGTTACAACGGCTATCCGCGCAATGTTGTGATTGTTTGCAGGCGAGGGTCACGCTCGCTCGAGCTGTCTACAGTAATGCAGAAATCTTGCTTTTGGATGATGTGAGTTCATGAAAGACTTGGAGCACTCGGCCCCCGCAGAACTGATCAACCCAGGTTTTGGCTGCGTTGGACGTTCACACGTCTAAGTGGATTGTTGAGAATTGTTTCGCTGGTGACTTAATCAGAAATCGCACAGTCATTCTTGTGGTTCGGCAATTCAGTTGTCAAATTGTTTACTCCACTAAGGTTCTGACTTAGACTCATAACGTGGCCGTGGTCAGTCCAGTGGCACAGTATGTTGTGTCCCTTTCTTCAAACGGTCGCATCGCCAGCCAGGGGACTCTTTCGGAGGCTATTGCCACAGATGACAAGCTTGCCGCGGAAGTTGCCAAGGAACAGGAAGGTCTGGAAAAAGACGAGGAAGTTGCTGGCACTGCCGAACAGGTGCCACAGAAAAAAGATGGAAAACTCGTCCTGGAAGAGGAAATCCTAGAAGGACGCGTTTCCTGGTCTGCATGTAAGCGTCTATCTGTCTTGCCAAAACCTTGAGCTTATGCCACCGGCAGTAAATCTCTACTTTGCTAATCTTGGCGGAGGTCATACCAGGCTATTCTGGTTTGCCTTCCTGTTCTTGTTGGCGGTAACCGAGATTATAAACGTAGTGCAAACTTGGTTCCTTGGCTACTGGGCTTCGCAGTATGAGCACAGGTTGCCATCCGAGGTGGATGTCAAATTGTGAGTTTTATCTTTCCTGAGCGCGACGTATGTCCAATGGTTTCAGCTACCTCTCCGTGTACGGTGCCCTCCTTCTGCTTGGCGCCTGCCTGTATATCCCAGGGTATCTACTGTACTATCGGGGCACATTAAGGGCATCGCGAGCAATCCACAAGAGACTTGTTGAAGCTGTTCTAGGTACTACTCTAAGGTGTGTCCACCTACTTATAGGCACGTGTCCTCTGTTCTGACGCACTGCAGATGGCTTGATACGACACCCACTTCACGTGTCATTACTCGTTGTACGCAAGACATCCGCGCAAGTATGGTGGACTACTTGAATGCGATCACTCCCGGCTGACATATTCTCAGTTGATGGACCCTTCGCTCAGGAGCTTTCATGGGTCATCGAACTCACAATCACCCTCCTATTCAGGCTCGGGGCGGTCGTTCTCTTTACACCTCTGTTCCTTCTGCCCGGTGTCCTGGTGGGCGTTGTCGGTATATGGGTTGGCCGAATTTATATGAAAGCCCAACTGTCAGTGAAGCGGGAGATGAGCAATGCGAAGGCACCCGTGCTTGGCCACTTTGGCGCGGCAATTGCAGGATTGAGTAGTTGTCTTTTTATACTTCCTTAACCATTAACACTCAATTTTTATTCTCGTCTTCCCATCAAGCGTCTATCCGAGCTTACGGAGCACAAGATGCTTTCCGGTGCCAGTCCCTGGAACGTATTGATTATTACTCAAGGTCGGCCCGCACTTTCTACAACTTGAATCGGTAAAGCAAGACCTCCGCTTTTTTGTCCGTAGAGACTAACTTCTTGACGAGATGGGTTTGTGTCCGTATCGATCTGATCGGGGCGCTGTTTACTGGCGCTCTCGCGGCCTACCTTGTTTATGGGCGCACGTCCGAGGCTGGCAACGTCGGTTTCTCTCTGAACATGGCTAGTCAGTAATCTTCCATTAATTAAATTGTCTCGATCCCTCACCTGTGTTGTAGTTGGATTCAGCTCCATGATTTTGTACTGGGTCCGCATCTTGAACAGCGCTGAAGTTGACGGTAGGTGTCCATCTGCATACTGGATCCTTTGTTTATCCCGAGTCGACGCCTAGGCAACAGGTAAGCTCTCCGTTTGTTTGATTCAGGGAAACTAATTCGCGCGAAGTGTCGAGCGTATCAACAGCTACATCAACGTTGAGCAAGAACCCAAGCCAAGCGAGGGAGGTCAGCCTCCAGCATACTGGCCTACCAGTGGTGACCTCGCTGTCGAAAGACTCTCTGCTCGCTACTCTAGTGTTAGTAGAATTCCTGGCAGCCGCTTCGTGCGTTACACCGACCTCACTTTTCTAGGATGGCCCGAAAGTCTTACACGACTTGTCTTTCCATGTCAAGTCAGGAGAAAGGGTTGGGATCGGTGCGTATCGTATACTTTACTTGTGCGGACCACCTGTTAATCTAACTGCAGTTGGGAGGACGGGCAGTGGGAAGGCAAGTTGCGCGTACAAATTTCACAACTATCACGTGACTCAATTGGGGCTCGTATGTAGAGTTCGCTAACTTTGTCGCTGCTACGTTGCATCCCAACTGAAGGAACTGTTTACTACGACGGGATCCCCACGAGCAGCATCAACCTTGATGCGCTTCGCTCTAACATCACGATTATCCCACAGATTGTATGTCACTCACATTTATCTCTTAGTTCTAACCCGTTGACGCTCTGATAGCCCGAACTACTGAGCGGTACCCTTCGTCAGAATCTGGATCCATTTGACCAGCATGATGACGCCACTCTTAACAACGCACTGCGTTCCGCTGGTCTATTTTCCATCCAAGATGACTTAGACGATGGTAGACTATCCCTCGACAGTGCAATTGCGGGGGGTGGTAGCAACCTTTCTGTTGGCCAGCGTCAGATTATTGCGCTTGCGCGAGCCATGGTCAGAGGAAGCAAGCTGCTTATACTGGACGAAGGTGTGTATACGTGGATTATTCCGGTACGGTGATTGACTTTTTTGACAACATAATAGCGACCTCTGCCATAGGTGCGATTTCCAACATGCCATGGGTAGCAATACTTATCAACTCTGTGATAACCTCCCCTGCAGATTATAAGACGGACACGGTCATTCAATCGTCTCTCCGGTATGAGATGCAGAACGTTACCCAGTTGATCATTGCACATCGTTTACAAACTATCATGGATGCTGACAAGATCGTAAGCGTGAATCCTCATCTCTTCACGAAAACTTTGACGATGACTTTCCGTTTGCGCCAGATGGTGCTTGATGCAGGAAGGATTGTGCGTGAAACGACCACACTAACATCATTATTGTTGACCATGTGTTTCTGTAGGTTGAGTTTGGGAATCCCAAAGAGCTACTTCAGAACGAGCAGGGAATCCTGCGTGCCCTCGTCGACCAGAGCGGCGACAAGGATGCACTCTATATCATGGCGGATAAAGGAGACGTTACCTCTTGAATTCTAGAGAAAGAGTTTTGAACATAGATACAGACAGATCAAGGGCATTCTGTATTTACTCATGTGTAGAAATTCGCGAGCCCACCGACAAGTAGTAAACGCTATCCAAGTGTTAATGTGCCGTAGCTCTGGGCCTGCCTGCTTAGTCGATGGTCAACGACAGGCCTCCCGATGGAAGAACTTGGACGATGATGCTGTACGCATGTAAGTTGACGAAATTCTATCACTGGTGTCCTTACTGCTCGAGGTTATCCACGATAAAATCGGGCTTCTCGTCGCCGATTCGGGTCTCTAGGAATTCACGGGTATGATTGGTGCAAACTGCAAGAGTTGTAGCACCTGCCCTCCGTCCCGCGGCGAGACCAGAGGGTGCGTCCTCGATGACAAGACCTGGATGATCCCATCAGTCAGTCAACAGTCACATATACTCGAAAAAAGGTCGGGCGACATTTAGTAGCGAACGCGTCCTGGTTGCTTATCCTGCGTGCACCTGCCAGATATGGGGCAGGGTTAGGTTTACCTTGGCCAGATGCTATGTCATCCGCGGTGACGAGACCCTTGCTTGGGAAAGGCAGGTTACATCTGGTAAGGGCGGCTGACGCGAATCTACTAGAAGCTGTAACAGCTCCGAGGTAAGTACGCCCCGACTACTAAACGCACATCGTTGAGACTGACCAGAGGTTACAATAGTCCATCTATCGGGTGTGATTCGATTAACGTCGTTCAACAGTTGGGATGCGCCAGGCAAAACGTCAGGACCGCCACCGCAACTTATAACGATATCTTCGAACTCATAAATCGCCTTTAATCATCGGAGAGGTTCAGCAATTCATAACGAAACAAGTCTCTGAAAAGGGCTGACTTGCGGTAGTTCATCGTCCTGAATGTTGCAATACTGCTTTAGCGTTTCGGCCAGCCGTCGTCCATGGGTCTTATGTGCCACATCCCTCCACTCGAGGCCATCGACAAAAGGGTGCTTTTTCCCAAATTCCTCCCAAGCATTGAACACGCCCTGTGTTGAATCTATGAGTGTCCTGGGGGAGTTCAACTACGTCATCGGACTGTCGTGTGGCCTGCACACACCCATCCAGATCAAATAGAATCTATGAAAAACACGTCAGAGCGAGGTGAGAAACGCAGAATGTTATCCGTACAGCTTCGGCCAGGATCGTGGAGGGTGTCATTGCGAGCTGACCGGGAGCAGATTAGATTAGATTTATACGTATGACATAATCAGGGCAGTCCTGTTTTGGCAACTATTGTAGTGGGACAATGGGGGGGCAACTTTCTGAACGATGACACTGGCGTGTCCATGGCGATTTCTGTACCCTCCCATGGTCATATAAATGGCCTGGGATGGCCACAGGCAAGTCGTCTATTGTGCTGGTGGGCTGAATGAATTTAGCGGAGTCATGGAATCCCATTGTTTACGCAATGCAATTGCGAGCCAATCCGTGATCATATAAAGGCAACGGGCTGGTCCACAGTGTGGCCTCCTAGTCTCCTTCATACAGACCTGGAGTCTGCGTCTTTCATTCCATTCACTCACTGAGCCAAGGCTTCCCTCTTTTCTGCTGAAAAATCTCTGGATATAATGAGGCTCGCCACATTTACTCTCCTCACCTTCTCTTCCCTTGTCTCTTCCCGGCCAAGTCTGACGCGGCGTAACCTCTTTGTTGACACCTCTGGTGGACCAACGAATGGTACGAATGGCACTACTAGCACCACTGCTACTCCTGCTACCTCCACGATCCCCGTCAACTCTACCGGCCCTTCGGGTGGTAACACGACTGACCCGCAGGCTTCTCTTACACTCATTCAATCTGTTATCGTTTCTGCATTCGCGAACAATGGAACCACAGGCAATGATTCAGAACCTGGAGTTACCCCGTCGTTAACGTCGCAGAACAACTTCATCAATTGGTGTTCAACGCTCAATCTGACGATTTCCAATGGCACTCAAATTCAGTCCGGTTTTTGCAACCCGGCTCCCATGGGTGCCATCCCGTCTACATCGAACATGCCCAGTGCCAAGTTCGTTACACCCAGCAATTTGGCTGTTGTCCCAGCCAATACCACATTTCAAGTTGCTCTGGCCATTAACGGTCTAGACACCGGGTTCTTCGCCAACGCAGACACTAATTATCTTGCTGCTCCCCAGCAGCTGAACATGACCACTGGCAAAATCTTGGGTCACTCCCACATTGTCATTGAACGGCTCGACAATCTCACGCAGACTACACCTACTGACCCCACCAAGTTTGCATTCTTCGCTGCTTTGAATGGCAAGGCGGATGCCCGGGGTCTGCTGTACGCCAACGTCACCGGTGGATTACCTGAGGGTTCGTACAGGATGTCCTCAATGAATGCGGCAATGAACCATCAGCCTCTGCTGGTACCTGTTGTTCAGCGTGGTGCTTCGGATGATGCAATATATGTGAGTCCTTACTGCCCGCAATGTCTTCAAAAACTTACCTTCCACCATCAGTTTTCTGTCACTGCTGGTGGGAGTGCCTCAAACACAACAACCGTTACATTACCCTCCACCATGCCTCCACAAACACCCACGGCCGTTTCCCCAGCATCAACTCCTGCTGTGACTACATCAGCACCCGTTACGCCGACTCCAACGCCGTCTGCAGATGACACTGAGTGTGGGGAAGAAACGACTACCCCAGCACCTGCACAACCGACTTCTGCCACACCTTCACCTACACCATCTGGTATTGACGATACTGATTGTTAGACATAATTTGGTTGTATTGATACTGGGTGGGCTGTTGATCAGTTCCAGGTTCGTTGCTCTTGGAATTGTCTTTATGATATAAATGTTGTATCACTTGTTGTAGCGAGTAGTACTTACGGGTAATTGATTTTTATACGACATGGCAAGTCTCGAAGTGCCTCCGATCGAGCTTCCTGTTATGGCAGGCAGTCGAAGCTGATCACGATGATCGCCAACTGTCCATCATTCTGCGCCACCACCATCCTAATTGTTGAAGACGTGCTGACCGACTCGGGGTACGACCTACGTGGAAGTGTTTAATTTTTGAAACAGGTAGTACTTGGCTGGATCGCATCACAAAAATTCCCTATGGACCATACCTGAGAATTTCTTACTAGATATGGCACCGCTTTCTCACGAAGCAACGGAGGCCGTCATGCCGCTGTGATTGCACTCTTCGGCCCGTCAACTTGCAATGTCGGACATACGACCCACCGTCGAGATCACAGTCCCCGCAACCTCTGCCAACATTGGACCCGGATTTGACGTCGTCGGTCTCTCGCTGTCCTTATACCTCTCACTCACAGTCAAGTTTGGTTTACCGTCTTCGAATTCTTTTGCGATCACTTACTCCGGCGAAGGCGCAGACGAAGTCCCTCTTAATCCATACAAAAATCTTCTGACCCGTGTTGCGCTCTACGTTCTCCGATGCAATAATCAACGCTCATTCCCGGCGGATCTCGTCAGTATCCATGTTGACAACCAGATCCCATTCGGTCGTGGACTCGGCTCATCTGGTGCAGCAGTCATCGCTGGCGTCCTTCTTGGAAATGTACTCGGACAATTCAATCTCACTCGCGAACGGCTACTCGACTACGCCCTCATGATCGAGCGCCATCCAGACAACGTCACCGCGGCACTTATCGGCGGGTTCGTGGGGTCATATCTAAGGGAGCTTGATCCAGCCGCAACGGTGGCATCGCAAGTCCCTCTCTCCGAAGTCTTACCTGAGTACCCTCCTGATGCGGGTGAAAATTGGGGGCTCTCTCCTCCGCACCCACCAGTAGGCATTGGCCATTACGTGAAGTTCAATTGGAACTGTAGCATCAAGGCTGTCGCAATCATACCCCGTTTTGAGCTCAGTACTGCAAAGGCGAGGGAGGCGTTGCCATTGCAGTACTCTAGAAAAGACTTGGTATGATGTTTCTCCTCCGCATGTAGTCCATTATTTGATACGTTTTCTTCATCCTCCGCTTTCTTCTTCCTTGGCAAGGTTTTCAACATGCAACGTCTGGCCGTACTGACCACAGCATTGGGACAATCACCACCAGATCCGGAACTGATATACGAGGCGATGAAAGATCGCATCCACCAGCCGTACCGAAAAGCACTCGTGAGCGTATTACACTCAGAAAACAGACGAATACTGAAGTATCTATTTCGTAAGATTCCCGGACTGCCGGCCGTGACTTCGTTGATTACACCTGAAACACACCCTGGATTGCTTGGGATCTGTTTGTCAGGCGCTGGTCCAACCATCCTAGCCCTGGCAACACAGAATTTCATGGCTATCGCAGAATCTGCAAGTAAGATTTTTGCAGAAGAAAACGTACAAGTTGACTGGAAGGTACTTGAGGTAGTCGGGGGAAGTGAGGTCAAGGAGGTCTAGTCTTACGTGTAGATCTATAGGGAAATACTAGATTGTTCTTATCGTAGGCGTACACCGTGGAGTATTACATCGCCGATAAAGATGGGGTAAGTACTGTAAGTCATAACTCTCGTTCCTTGTGCCGTGCCTATCCTCGCGCATTTAGACAGACAGCTCTCATGGCCACCAGTGACGCCGAGCTGTCGTCGAAAGGAAGGTCTACGGTAAACATGACATCGCTCCGATCGCTGTTCAGGTAGACCGGAAGGCAGACCAGGCTCTCGTCGTGCGTATCCTTGTCATCCTGCACCCACCGAATTTGAGATGCATCCAAGTGAATCGCTTCGCCATCGTTGAGGACTAGCTTGCCGGTCTCAGCGTCCCAGCTGGCGCCTTCAAGGATCAAACCTTCGCGGTAACCGAGTCAATTGATGCACGTGAGTGCTTGTAAGCATACGCACCATCTATAATAAAAGCTTCGGGATCATTCATCTGACCGATGTCTAGTCGAAGATGCAAGGTCTCGAGACTCCAGCGTTTGCGGTGTGCAACGGCTTGCCGCGTCGCGGTGATGTATGCTTCAGGGAAAAACAACCCTCCAAGCCAAACCTCGACGTCGGACAGAGATTGCTGCATCGATGTTATTCCATCCAACTGAGCCAGACGGCGAGCCAAGTCTGGGATCCACTCCGACACCGACATGGCTTTGGGAACCTTGTACCTTTTCCAATGCGTAGGTATGGTACCTGGAACGTATATCAGCATCAGCAAGTGGACATTCCATAGGGTACAACGACCTTTAGTCAGGGAGCTCATCAAAGTACGAAGGTGGTTTGTTTGTTTGAGTACACCTTCACACACTTTGACCACATCTGCAAGGTCCTTGCGAACTTGATCCAGAAGCTTGTGACCGATAGCACCTTCACGAGAAAACAACCGGTGTAGAGGGTCTGTATTGTCTCCAGCCTGCTTACGCAGGGTGTTGATCGACTTTAAAGAGGATCAGCGGCCTCCTCAATAATAACAAAAAATAATTACCTGCGGTAATTGTGTGAGCCATTCCCGGCACCTTTCGTGCAGGTTACGCATCCAGGCAGGCTGTTGAGACGTCTGGCTCTTATAGGGACCAGAAGTCGAGATTTCGTCATCGTCATCTGCCAGCGTTCTCATCTTACGCAGTTTGCCCAGGAGCTCATTTCCTGGTGTCTTGTGATCAGTTTAGCGATACAGGAAGACTGGAAACAATCACCTTGCACCACTGCAATGACCCGCTCGGCTGTCGGTGGCAAACTCAACCATGAAGGCGGTTCCCGATCAGGCAAGCCATTCACCCATGATAAGAAATGTTCCAATTTCGTGCCCTCGGGAGCTTCAAGAACCTGTCCTCCATTGACACTCGGCACCAAGTTGAAGTCAACATTGTACGCAGCTGGAGTGAAGAGTTTGTCAACGAAGGCATCCAAAATACGCTGGTCGAAGTCGCTGTCGATGCGGCCACCATAAACTGATTGCTTGATAAGGGTTCTCAGAGCGTCCCATGGTATTGTAGCGGGATCAACGTTGGTTCTGCCCTTGGCAACCCTGTTGAGCCAAGTATCAATAGTCGCAAATGCGGACGACATGTCGGAATCATTGAAGTCGTAAACCTTGCTCCAACCCAGGGGTACGTAACGCAGACGCTCTTGTACAACAGCATGGAACCAAGCTAACAGGAAGTACAGGCGGACCTTCTCAGCAGGCCCTTGGGAGTGGCGTTGTGGTGCAATAGAACGAAGCGAATCAAGGAGGTTTGCCTTGATCCCTGGCGGAGGTTCGTTCATAATTATGCGAGACTGACGCAGAATGTTGACAGGTATCGCTGGGTTGGCTTCCATAGTCAGGAATAAGCGGAAGTTCCGATGGGGATGGAGGGTGTGCAGCCTTTTCTCCAACTGACCCAACCACGTTGGCGCCAAGTGGACGTTCTTAAGTAGAACCCACGTCCCTTGGCGAGATGCTGCAGTTATTGCTTGATCTGCCAGCGTGAAACCTTCTTGCGAACCCATTGCGACGGATGACGACCGTGCACCGACGGTTTGTATGAGATTTTCCACACGGTAGCTGGCATCGTAACCAGTTACGGAAACGAGAGCCAATGGTGTAGTCGAAGGAACTTCATTTATAACCATAGCTCCCAGATCCAATTCGGTGGATAGCTTGTTCTGAAAGACGATCTGCACAAACAACGCCGTAGATTGGAGCAGGCGATCTGGGCGAAGACATTTGACGACAAGCATGGATCGAAGAGCTTCAACAGCGGCTGAGACAAGATCGGTCAAAACTCATTCGGCGGACTGCGTAGCAGACAGACTTACGCGTACTCGGCTCCCAAGGGAGAGGAACCATTGACTCAGGATTAGAGGACTGCAAAAACGGAAGCCATTCGTCCGGATGTTCAGAGATGTGACTTGAAACGGGTCTGAATAAGCTATGTTTCGCATAGGTTTCGAGGTTTGTTATTTGGTCGGGGGAGAGCATAGCAGTCATGCTTTGTCCATTGGAAGGATTTGTTGGCGCGGCAACTCTGCCCTGACCACTCTCCAGCAGGAATTCAAGTTCCTCACTAATATCCTCGATACCACGTAGCTTGACTTGTGCTAGGAGCACGGCGAGCATAACGTGATCTCGATGGAGCAGTGCTCTTGACGTACGCTTGTATATGATTAGGAAGAGATCATTGAGAAGAATGTCACGTCGTCGATTGTAATCGGAGACATTCCGAAGGTTGGGGTTGTGGTGAAGCACGTAGTCGAAGATGTCGAGGAAGAATTGCAGGGAGAACTGGTAGAAATGATTGACCGAGTTAAGCTGCTCCAGGATGAAGAACACAGAGCTGCAAGCCTGCGCCAATGGAAGGTACTCGGCTGTAACCTGTTCTACCTCCTTCATAATGATGTCTGTTTCTTCCACTTTGTGCGTGATTTCCGCAGCTTCCCTTTTCAAGGTCTCCAACGTGCCGATGACTTTGTCATCGTCGAGAATATTGCCCGTGGACTCGTTCAAGGCTTGGAGGAGCAGCTTTTCTAGAGTTCTCAGGCGGAGACGGAATTCGCCCTGAGCCTTCATCAAGTCCGTTCTTTTCCGTTCGGTGTCGGGACGTTCAACCTTCAGGACTTGATCCAAAGATTGGCTCTGAAGGCTGCTCCTTGTCATGGTAAAGTTCACGAAGGTCACCCTGCTACAGATATCGGGAGAGAATTCCACGGAAGGATCGCGAGTAGAGAGGAACATCGTGAACGCGGGAGAGAAGTCGATATCTTGGTTCCCAATACGGATCAAGACACGCCCCCCAGTTCTGCGGATTTCTCTATTCAACACTGCGTTGAGAATAGGATCTAGGTGTTCAACGTCCTGGATCAGGAGTGGGTTCCCAAACCGAAGAGCGCTCTCCAACACCTTGAGGAAAGCCTCGTCCAGGAAGCTAGTGACTGTGATCTTTCGTTCCTTGTATTCGTTCAACAAGAATGTAGTGGCTTGACCGGTGGGATCTATAATTAGAGGATAACGATTGAAGCGTTTCAACATGATAGCGTTCTCGGTGGTGAGGTTATCGGCGGGTAGGGACTTCGATTGCCAGCTCAAGCGGTCATCGGCAGTGGACAAATACTCGGTAAAGCACAGTTCGTGTTTGAATCTCACGTTGGCGTCTACGAGATGGTTCGACCAATCTTGCCACATAACTTCCCGATAGTGTTGATCGAAGAAGCCGCCATACGCGAGAAACGCTGCTGACAGCAGGACGTCCCCAACAATGGTACTCATCTCCACCTCGAATGTGCGGCTACCTGCTTCCCATCGTTCCTTCTCAGATGAGAGACTCTGCAGAAGCCTCATGCTACGGTCAACCTTGCCCTGCACGCGTTCCATTTCGGACTTGATAGCCTGGGTCTCGCTGATAAGCAAGGCGTATTCCTCCTTATACTTGGCGATCTTGGCCTCGAGCTCGGCAACGATAGTGATTATCTGGGCTGCTTGCTTCTTCGTCGTCTCTGCCTGCATCTCGAGAGATTGCACCTCGTTCCGCAACGGCTCGACCTTATCGAGAATTTCCGAGAAGCGTACCTGTGCCAACACCCACTTGACGAGGGGCCCACATGCCTTACTGGCGCGCTGGACGGTCTCGAAGTTAAAAGATGGTCTGCTCAAGAACTCCTTCTTGATGGCTTCACGAAGCCCTTTGGTCATCTGATTGGTGGTATCGAAGTTCACGATCCGTTGAATGAAGTCATCCCTGCGAATAATGCCTTGGACTGTACGCCAGCTATCGATTTTATGTCCAAGGAGGGTGCAGACAGACTCCATAGCAAGTTTGACTGCTTCTGGTGGGTTTGCCATCGTCCTGACCTCCTGCAAATGCTGCCTCTTGATATTGCTGACTGCGGACTGAGCTTCCAAGACGGCAGGCTCTGCATCCGCCAGGTCGGCCATAACAACTGCACGACGCTGCGCGATCTTTTTGTCTTGTTCCACCAACGCGGCTTGAATTTCGATGGACGCAGCCTTCTTCTGCTCGGCCTCCTGTTGATCTGCCACCATGCGTTTGAGCTTCTCGTTTGCCTCGGCATCTTTGGCCTCAAGTTGAGAACGCTTGATGGCGAGGCTCTTGCGTAGCTCCTCCACCTGAGTTACTGTGTCCCTGAGCTTGTCCAGACCAACATGAAGATGCCGCTGCTGCTCTTCAAGCTCGTCGCGCTTTTCATTGTACAGCCTGACGTAGTGGTTGATGCTGTGAAAGCCGTCAGATACGCTACTTTCTTCTTCGAATTGACTTACAAGTCCAGATAATGGCGGGGTGTGACGTAGTTGTACCGACCTTGTCGACGACTGATGCGTTGATTGATCTGATACATGGACATATGGACATAGACGAGAGCGTTTACGACGGCAGTGCGATGAGTAGGAGGCATTGACAACTCCCGGTAAGCAATGGGGAAGTGAGTAGGGGTAGAGTAGGATGGCAAATCCAAGTCCAGAGCGCGGGTGAACTCCATGCCGACTTGATAGAACGCCTGATCAGACCAGTCACCGAACCAGTCGAGTACACAACGGTTGAACAGTGCGGGAGATGTCGCAGCACGAGAAGCCAGGCCATTCTCCGGCGGGTTCATAGTAAAGACGACGTGTAAATTCTTCGCTACTTGCTGCGTGAACCACCGGTAGAGTTCTTCGTGAGAGTCCAGCATAAGACCATCCCTTTGTGAGCCCTCTTTGCAAGCGGTCATGAGAGCTGCGTGTTCATCGCCTTCGAACAACCCTGGCACTTCAGCATTAGCTAGCAGAGTGTTCATGCGCTCCAAGAATCCAGAGTCAAGCACATTAGATTCGTCCATGATGAAACAAATCTTTTCGCCTTTGCAACCAGCACGTCTGAGAACAGTGCGCAGGTCGTCGTCGAAGTCATCGCCCGTATATTTATTTGATACCTTGATTTGAAAAATGCTCAACCCGTTCAGCCATGCAACAAAGCGTGAAAGAGTGGTCTGCAAGGACGATGAGCGTTGATTTGGTCGAGCATATCCGTGTACGCACCTTGCCACTCCCGCTAACACCGATCAATAACAAGTGTCCCTGAACCTGACGGAAGACACGGTCTATTCTAAGAACATGGTCTAGAACATCATTGAAGAGGACCAAAGGCACATCGAGTTCTTCCTCGTAAAACACCCGTAGACGGGCTTTCGTGTACTCGCGGAGAATCTCTCTATCCACGGGGATATAATCTTTGGATGTCCAGTTCGAGAACAAGATTGGACGGTTGAGTGCTTCGTCGCGGTTGATGGTGGGGAAGTGTTCCATGGCGACGAGGTCGATGTGTTCGTCAGTCCATAATTTCTCCTCTTCCGTAACAAGACGATCCTGGAAGAGACGCAGAGCCTCGTGTGCCCATACACGCACGAGGCCCTCCACCGAAAGGATTTCGAGGGGGCGAATGGCCTCGTAGATGCCACGGACCCACCGGGTTAACTCACGAGGGCTGTATACGTAGTGCGCCTGGACGTCGGTAGTGAACTGTTTCTGAGAAGCCAAATAGAATGAAACCATGGCACCCGTAAGCGGTTCAGAATACGCGCGTAACGTCGGTACGACCTTGAGAAGTGCGCGATTATAAGTGCCGTAGATCTGTTTGAGCGAGACTTCTCCGGGATAGTCGACCATGATAAGTGGAGCATGTCGGAGGAATCGATGACTAAGAGGGACACGGCCAGGATCTGTAGGTGGATTGCATGCACCAACGAATTGAATTCGTTCGAGCTTGACCCATGCTTTGTCGCTCGCGCGCCAGTAACCTCCACACTCGACTAACTGCCGCAAAAATGAGATGACCCGCTGGGTGCCATACTTGTCTTGGGCAGGTAAATTGATTTCGTCGCAGAATATGACTAGCCAACGACCAATCTGTACGGGTGCAAGGACCACGCCATTGGGGGTCTTCCTATACTCGCAGTATTGTTCGAAGGTCTTCAAGATCAGCTCAGGGGTAGTTGCACTCGAGAAATTGAGACCAACAACTTCCATGTCCGGAAGCTTGCGAAGTGCGCTAAATAGAGTCATCGTCTTTCCAGAACCCGGCGGTCCACAAAGCATGAGGGGCTTGTGTTCCGACAACCATGAGTAAAGAACTTCCTCGTGGCGGACTGTATCCACAGTAGGAACGACAACATCCGATGCTGTGACGGAGTGTGCATCAATTTCAATGGATGGTACCTTCGACTGCCATGCAACCCAGTCTCCAGTTGCAATTTGGACATCAAAGTCGATGAGTGAGTCGTCGGGCGCCATGGGAGGAAGGTCGGCTCCCGTTTGCTTACGCAGGAAATCCCCCAGTTCCGCACGCAGCTCTAATTTGGCATCTCCAGAGAAGGCCCAGATAATGCTAACTAGTAAACGCTTTGTGACGTACTGTTCCACCTTCTCGGGTGCCAAGGGAAAATCTGGGTGCTGGATATTATATTCAATGATATTTCGCGCTGTCTTGTTGAGAAGCGAGAAGAGGGTATGTAGCGCGCGCGTAGTCGTGAAGTCCATGATGTGATCGATAGACTCCGCAAACTCAAGAGCAGAGCTTACAAGGTCGCCGTCTGCAAAATAGCGTTCGAGGATAGCAGCCACCTGAGTTTGAGTAACAACGTGAGCGGTGCTGAGCGCTTCTGTGCTTAGAGTGTCTACGCGGCGACCAGTTACGTCTGCCACATCTTCGTCGTCGGCGTCCAAGGGAACGGAAGAGAGGGTGGTGAGGTAATTTCTGTAGACCATGGGAGGCTCTATCACATCTTCGCTGAACCATATCATACCACACCGGCTGACGGTGGCGGGAGTGGCATACCGCAAGTGTTCTACTTCGAACATGATGCGTACATTCGGGGGGAGGTTCAAGCGTTCACCATTAGGCAGTGTAAGAAGCTTGTTATCGTCGAGTACACTGCGCACATTTGAATTCAGACTGTAGCACATCTTGACAGGTGAGACAGGCACTCTTACCTGTTCAAGTTCTCGACCCACTCAGGATCGACATCACCATCAAAAACGATCCAGTGGCGCTTAGAACTTTCCCCACGCACGTCGTCTACGATTTTACGCAAGATGTGCGTGAATAGACCGTCATTCCACTCCCGAGTGGTCGGATCGAGAGTACCGTATAGAGCATCCTTGTGCATGGCCTTGGGATCAATAACGTATTCGACGCCTTCTGTACCATCAAGCCTTTCCAATGCTTGAAGTAAAACACGCCACGCATTAGTCTTTCCAGTTCCGGACGGGCCGACCATCATGAGACCATGTTGGATCTTTTGAATCTGGTATAATTGCAGGATCTTTGCCACCCACTTCTCACCGGGGACAAGGCGGCGCTCGTTGCAAACCTGGATAATTTGTTCGCGCAAGGCATCCAAATCGACCGGAACGTAGTCGGTGCCGGGAAAGACATCAGCAAGGAGGCTTCGGAATGAGATGTTAGTATACATCATTCTTACCACCGGCTTGATCTCACCTGGTCAACAAAGGCACGTCATCAGCAACTAACTTGGGCACGATAGTTTCCGTGACACTCTGAATGAGGATAATTTGCTCAGACACGGTGTCAGAGAGTCCGCCGGAGTCGTCCTGTAGTCTGGCATTCTGGAGCCGTTCGCGCTTAAGAATACCGGCGCTAGCTAGAACCGCTTTCAATGCACGAAGACCAAAGTCATAATGGGGTTGAGGCGACAGCTGCTCGTCACAGAGGTTGAAGAAGGGGACAATCTTGGAAGCCAGCGACTCCGCCGTGCGGAAACCTTGAGAAAATAACATGACCTGGGCAATCAGCTCGCGGTCGGGTCTCGTCATTGCCATCCTGATGGGTAATTTAGTGCTGGAACTTAAGGGGGCCATGGGCATTTGCTTACGGGCGGAACAGCTTCGTTAAGTTAGGGGGTAGGGTAGACCGCCCAGCGTAGTTGGGATTAGTAGTAATGAAGATACCTGCCAGGAACGGGATTTGGCCTCACCGATCAACGAAGCTTATCCACAATAACTCACCGATGTTCTTGTTAATCTTCAGCGTCTTGCCAACTAATTCGATCTCGGTGTTTGAATTCTTCGCCACGGCAACAAGACCTTGTTGGATGCTCTGTACCTGTTGGGAAACAGCAGAGAGAATGCGTTCTTCAAGTCGGTTAAACTCATCAAAGCATCCCCACGCTCCAACTTGGCAGAGACCGACAAAAATACGGCCCATGGCTTGGAAATCAAAGGTCTCGTCACAGCAGAATACCAGCACAAAGCGACCGAGTTGAACGCCAAGCGCCTTAACTGACTCCGTCTTGCCTATAACAAGTGTAAAAGAGATGCAGTTAGGGGAAAAAAGAACAAAAACCAATCACGAACCTGTGCCCGCTGGACCAAATGGAGAACCTCCCAGTTGATTGTCCAATGCTTGTGTGAGAGTAAGATACACTCGATCAGTGAGTGGTGTCTGGACAAGACGATCGGGTACACCAAGGTATTCCCAACCGTAGGGGAAAGTTGCGTCCGCAACTCGGATTGCAAGACGATCCAAGGGATTCTCTGTAGAGCGTTCCAGGTAGAATCGCATTTGTGACAACCACGTGAATGCTCTGGAGTCCGATACTCGTTGCTGGATGAGGGTACGAGTAACGTCACGTTGATGGACAAGTTCTGTGATCAGATGCTCGCACTTGCGACGTGTTACTGGCTTCAGCTCCTGCAAGACAATGTCAGCCAAAAGGTCTAGAGCTTGACCAATGGTATCCAAAGGCTCGTCGGGAAGTGCCCCTGAATCAAGTGTGCCCTCCACCGACGTAGTCCATGCAACCTGAACAGCGAGGGTGACGAGTTGGGCAGGGTATTTCTCCATCCAGTACATTAACTGGTCTCTACCAAGAGAAGACCCAGTCCCATAGAAGGATTGCAAATCAGCGACGGCATCACAGAGCAAGTTAGCAAGCGAAAGCCGCATCATGGATTCCAAGCGTGCAAGCCAATCGTTGATCTTTGGATAATCTTTCAACTGAATAGGCTCGCTAAACATGACTTCCTCTCCTTCGCGAGATGCCATTCCCCGGATTTCTGTCAGTTCGTCGTCTAGCTTGATGGTCGAAACGCCCGCAAACATCTTCTTGAGATGTTTCATGATGCGTAAGATATCTTTACTGTTCCCGATAATCTCCAGCAAGTCTTCGTCACCGACGAAGTAGAAACGCGGAAAGGAGGAACGCTCGCGCTCCAGGTATTCACCGAGGGCTTTCTGAATCTTGTTCAAAAGGTCCGCCAGTCGCTCTAAACTCTTCTGGATACCCTGGATGTTCATCACGTCGATGATAAAGGGAGACTTGTAAACTTTCTTCATGACAGTAAGGAATTCCGCGTTGATATTTTGGAATCGGGCGCTTTCTACTGGCAGAAGGTGCTTGATATCCGCGCTACCGGAGAAGATACCCTCGAGATAGACCCATTGGCGCTGCACGTCGATCCAGACATCTTGCAGGAAAATTAATGACAGATACAGTTGAGTTATTGCTGCAACCGACCAAATAGCACGTGAATCCTATTGAGTTTTTCTTCCCATGCACCAGCCTTTGCCAGGTGTTAACGGCTAACTAGGTAATCATTGCAAACCATACCTCCTCCTCGAACACTGCTCGCGTAAGTTAGGAGCTAGTCGCCACGAGCCGGTGTATGTACCCACCTTTGTAGTAGGGTGACAACTTCATAGCAGTCAACGAATTGAGGTTCTCACTACATTTGCTAAAGAGATCGTCCCAACCCCTGTAAAATCGCGGTCACGGTGTGAGCGTCTCACCAAAGCCGCCCCGACTATTTCATACCTGATCAGTCTGCATTTGTTCTGATAATTAACCAAATCTAGGGTATAGTTCGTCCAAGTCTCCTTGACCTGTTTAATGTACTCCTCTAGTGCCATCTTGCGGTCACGTCAGTCAACTGCATGCACCCAATAGTGTTGACCGGACTCACCTCTCCTTGCGCCTGGACGATGACTTCGCGAATAGGATTCTCGTTCTTTTTGAGATCTAAATCGTAGACATGTCCTAAGGTCATCCTGCGCTTGATTAGTGATTAGACGAGCGGATGCGCGGAGAGCCCTCTTACACCGGAAGGCTGATCTGGGCGGGCACCCTGAGAACCTTGAACAAGTGCTTCCAGTGCCTATCCTTGAGAGCCTCGGATTTGAGGTCGGATATAATTGCGTTTGATTTCAAAAGGCCACGAAGAACGTCCTGTATGTATTCGAACGCGGCATATTGCCTCATACGAGTGGGCATGTCCTTAGTGGAAGAAAGTAATCCGTCGAGCTGCTGTCTCAGCTTTCTAGGCTGTACAGTAGACCATGACATCTCCCTGAGCTCTCCGATTTGGTTCCAGACACCCGAGAGAGCAGTCCAAACCGCTTTGAGACCACGCAATTCTTCGAACACAGGTTCTAGGCGTGTATGGCGTGCCAGTTCGAGGTCCAAGGCCTCCTTCGCTCGGCAAACGAGGTCGTACTCTTCCTGGACGCGATTCAGCTTTCCTTCGAATACGTTGATCGTGTTCAGGGCTGTGTCTGCGCGCATGCTCCCTTGTACGGGTCGTGTCTGTTCCCATTCTGCAAGGATATCGTTGATCTTGTTTTCCACGATCTTGTCTTCTGCGACGATCTTGAGTTGTAAGCCCGCTGCATTTTAGATTGAGAAAAACCACGTATCCATGAGACAAGGATGAAACGGAAGAAGAGCAGGGGCACAGTACCCAGTTGTTCTTGGATAGAGTCACTCTTCCTCTTCAGTATCTCATTGTAAGCACTCCATTCTCCGCGAAGTTGGTCGCTGTAGAGCCAATCGTCTGGAAACTGGTATCGAAAGCGTTCGAGGGTCTTCTCTCCGTTTGCACACAGTTCTATCATGGGACCCCATGTCTTAGTCTTGCGTTTGAGGTCTTGCACAAAAGTGATGAACGTCACCGCCGCTGCGGTAGATGAGTTGGAGGGACTGAACACCTGCAAAGAGTCAAAGTGAGTTGCAGAGAGTCGAGACGCCGTCGAACCGCTCGAGCTCACCTCCATCGCGTCGCCACTGCCAAACTGCAATTGCAGACTTTCCTCGAGACGCGAATATAACCACGTGGTTATGATTATGTAATACCACACAAGAACGCCGAGTCAATCGCGTGTAGCCCACCAAAGACGACGACCATGGCGTCCCGACAGCAGAGAGTGATGGTTCAGCCCATCGTACGTCCAAGTCGCCAGTATAGCGTGCCAATTTCTCTAATTCCCCTTCTCAGAATGTGATCTTCAAAAATTTGCAACAGGTATGAGGCGTACGCCTTTAGCGGATTTGGCGATCGCTAACCACACATGATTACATGGCCAGCGAACGAAAGTTGTCATATGGCTATATGACAACGTAGATATGCGGATCGAAGGACGTATCATTGTACGTGTTTTTGGTTCGAGGTTGGACACTTGGAAAATGTTGAAGTCGATGTCTTACAAGGCGATGGGGCTACTGCCCCCTTGACCTATCTGCATCTTACTTTATACTTCTTCATTTCCTCCCTTTCCTCTGCCACTCGTCAAACGTTCTGTCTTTGCTGAATTTTTTTTCTCAGGGCTTTGACGAGTTCATGAATCTTGTCATGGACGAAGCCGCAGAGGTCTACCTCAAAGATGCGAAGCCACGACGGGAACTTGGTACGATGACATTCGGAGCACTCCCCCCTGAATGCTAACCTTGTGCTACTCGATATTCACCAGGCCGCATTCTGCTAAAAGGCGACAACATCACTCTTATCCAACCAATCGCCGGGTGATTCCCGAACTGTAAAAGGTCCCTACGTACTCTCGGACATGTACTGTATAATAAATGCGAAGTCATAAGTACCCAAGGCTAGGCTCACCAACACTCTTAAAGATTATAAATCGGCAACAATCTTGCAAGGTTGAGCACTTGTCGACAAAGTGGACATTCTGCTTTTTCTCTTCCCCATCCTATGATACAGTTCCAACAAAACAGATGTCCGCACTCAGTTGCACAACTATCGGTTCTTTCTTCGAGACACAGTGTGCACGTCCTCGCCGCCCTCACTCGAGGCGGTAAGGAGCTGATACCGAGGACCGTGTTCTGGTCGTCCTCCGGTGACTTGGTGTGCTCTGCACCTGCATTGAGCATGGTGGACACGGGTCGGTCGTCGATGAACATTTCGTGTGCACCATCTGTAACACGTGTTTTTGATGATTGCTCCGATGATACCCTCTTCCGGAGGTAAGCAACGAGTCGATAAAGGAGTCTGATCACGATGAGGACTCCGAGGAGCGAATACGACGGAGGTCGGACGTGCGGATTTTCTGGTGTGGATGAGATCTGTGTACGATAAATCGTCATCCTGGGCTTCCGTGCAGAGTGGTGAAATGACAACTGACATGCCGAACGCCCAGCATTCGTTTGACGAGGTCATAGTACGTTCCTCGCAGATAAAATATGGCCAAGTTCACTTCGGATGCCACCTCGAAGACAGTAGGCAACGTTCGCACCATCCGGGAGAGTTTGGGAGGCAGTTTATCGACGTGCGATTCCGACCTGGCGTAGATGTACGAAGGAAGAGTTGGCAACAGGATCAGTGCTATCCGCGTGGCCCTGGATGGCAATTGTCCAGTTGCTGTGGATCGTTCCCATATGTCTGTGTACTCCTCGCCAAGAGTCTGTGAGGCTGCGAGACGACCGCTCAGTATGAGTGGTTGACGACAGGGGAGAACTTACCTCTACCCATGGTCAGGCCGTAGTACAATAACTTCATCGTCAGTTCGACTTCCTTGTCCCATCTCATCAACCATCTGGTCCCTGTGCACGATTAGAGATCGGTCAGACGACGGTATGTTGCAAGGCAAGGCCGTACCGAGCCAAGACCGGAGCACGTCTTCCGCCCGTTCCTTCAACGAAACCACATGAAACAGATCCCTTTGGTTCGCACGTACTAGACTGTAGTCAGAAGAGTGAAAAGTATATAAAACGAACGGAGGCCGCACTGATCTGAGCCTGTCGAGCATGGGGAAACGCTGGTGGACGAGCCATTCATATGTGCATGTGTCGTCACCGACCCTGATCGAGCAGTTTTTCCACTCAGCCGTACGCTTTTTTTGCAACAACACTCAGTCAGTCTACCCCGTCTCGATACCTACACGCATGGCGACACCGGTACGACACATGCAGGAGCCTACAGTATGGCAAAAGCGTAAGCACTATCATAGGGATCGTTTTCTAACGCGAGTTCTCTGACTCTCCGTACCAGTAAAGTATGTCTCCGTTCAATTGCACCTCACTCCAGTCCAGGATTCACCCGTTTATTCAGAATGGGCGCTCTCATGGGTGGAGGCGTCGGGCTGACGATTGGATTCATCTTCGGTTCGTATAGCATCCTCAGGTGAGCAACCCGGTAGCCCGTATCCTTGACCCCCAACGTCAACCAAATACTACGACACTGGCAGAAGCGGAGCAGGGCCAAGAGGATTCCTTGCTACGCTCTCCCAGTACATGCTCAGCAGTGCAGCAACTTTCTCGTTTTTCCTTGCCATCGGTTCCGTGCGTGTCTCCCTCGGTAGTAAAAAGTGCCTACACAAACTGAGGTCGCCATGGGTGTCTGTTGTTAAAATAGGTTATCCGGAATGAGGGAGATATACCTCCTCATCTGCAGCCCGTGTCGATGCAACTTGCCTCCCCTCTCGTACGATCGCGCTATGAAGGAGCTATGCGCATGCGTGCCCGCTGGGAGGCGGAGAAAGCGCGACAACAGTCATGATCTTATTCGACTACTTCTACATAAAAGTCTATTGGCGAACGGTCAGTGAATGTCAAGTAAGACTACAGATGCGTGTGTGTGTGCGTGCGTGCGATATCGTGCGGATGGATGACATTATGTACGTGGCATGGCATATATGATGAGTGAAATGATGGACGATTACTCGTATCCATAACTTAGCACGAGCGTCCCGCCGCTCGGTTAATCACAGCCAGTCGACCTGCGTACGGCTGCGGAGACTTAAAACTGGACATGGTTGAAGCTGCATGGCCCTAATCATGGCCCTAGCTAGCCTCGCAGAAGAAAGGATTCATAGTGAGGGTGCGCGAGTAGCGCCTATGGTGGATAGCATGCGGCATTAGCGGTTAGGGAGCAGAGTCCGCAAAAACCGCTCACTTGCGGCCAGCCGAAGGGATCTCGTACTAACCTATAGCGTTGGTTACGCGTAGCCAAAGGCGCTTAAGCTTCCCTGGCTCCGGTTTCCGAGACCTTGCTCGCGAATCTGCCAGTGAGGCTGCTTGCGACAGACGATATGGTCCAGATATCGTCGGTCGTGGAGGCGGGCTTGGTTTTCTCCTCCACCATTTGATGAACCAGTCGGCAGCTTTTAGTTTTTGTTGATCAGGCGACGAAGCAGGCAGTGGGGGAGAGTACGACGAAGAGCTATATCTCACGCAGTCATAGTGCACCGTCGGATGGTCCACAAATTTGACCGACGGAGAAGAGCGCTTTTTTGTTCGTCGTGTCTTCGCCGTTGCCATCGATATGCCTGAATCGTGCCTCGTCAAGATAGATTTAACGGGCGCAGACCGGGTTTGCACGGTTGAGCAAGAGCCAATGGAAGAAACGCTCAGCCTGGCATGGGACAGACCGCTGGCAGCGGGGTGATCTTGCGCCGGCAGCCATTTCTGTCTGAAGTACGGAGACGCAGGAGAAGTTGGCGATGACGGAGGGGAAAGGGAAGACTCGAAGAGGACGCTACGTTGACGAGTGGCATGTTCGTCATCTTCCTGGGGGGGAGTCTGGTAAGGCAAGGTTGAACAAGACATGTTGCAGTACGAGAGAGAACGGACTAACGAGGATACGCCGCAGGTTGTGGGACATCGTGCGATACTCGTCTATTTGCGGGCCGACGTCCTGGCGATGGACATCAGTGGGGCCGGGCGTTGACATGGCGAGGCGAGCTCACGGCGAGATCGCTAAGCGTAGTGACTGGGGAAGAGTCTGGAGTGGACTGAGCAGCGGTGCAGGTATTGGGCGTTATGATCAGACGCATGGAACGGTGAGGAGCTTACATTCACGATTGTTTCCGTATCAAGCCAATCTCGCAGGATTTCGTCGTTCTTCGGAGATGCGGAGTCGAACTCTGGATACTAGGACGGGAAGGTGAATGGGAAGTATGTTATCGAAGACGACTCACGATGGTGGCCTTTGAGGTTGAGGCAGTGGACATGATCGTCGTAGAGAGCGAGGGGACTCACGGATACGAGACGTCTCGAGGTATATGAATGCTCCACGTGTAGAGAGTGCTGGAAGCCCAGGGCTGGGAGATGAAGATACCCCATAAGCTGGACGAGTCACTTGCAAGGTGGCAAAGGCGTGTTTTCGTGACACGACACAGCGCAACGAGGCACGTTCGTCCCTTTTATGTTTTACTTTCCCTTCCGGCCTGCTCGGCCGCAGAGGCCGTTCAGTCGATTAGCGAAGTCGTTCCGAACGGTGTATATTTTAGAGATAATATCTGCGAAATATACATACAGGTCCGACTATATGGAGAACGGCGTGTCGACGTGCATTCCACTCCATATCCCCCTAGCAGACTCGGTCGTACTCTCCACCGTCCGTGCCCCCTTTAACGGCTTGATTTTGACACCAGAGGAGTCCATCAGCAGTTGGACTTTCCTTTCGATACCGGTCACTTGTAGCTTGTTGAGTGGGATGACCTTGTCACGGCCATTTGCTGAAGAGGAAAAGAGAGCGAGTGAGAAAGGGGGGTTCTGAGTGGAAGGGCGCGAGAGGATGCATACCGTAGAAGCCGCGTGCTATGGGTTCGTGACCGTTGCGCTGTCTAACGACAAACTCGACATGAGGGTGTTCGCGGGCGACGCGTTCGAGATGGTTTGAGATGAAGGTGCGCGCGTTGCTGGAGGATGGATAGTGCTGGCAGAACTCGAGCACGACCTTACGAATCTGGGGAAGAAACGCGGTGTGCCCATTGGCTGGGTACGAGCGCAGCTGAGCTCGCCATAACTGCTGCGTGGCCATCGGAGAGGAATGGGTCGGGAATTGGGTCGGAGCTGGAAAGCGAAGGGGATGAATTGGGTCGGCGACTGAATGCGGATGACCTGTGGCCTCGTCGCTGCTTTGCTTTGCCTCGACTCACGCGTGAAAAATCCCAGCGGATTTAGTTAAAAAATTCGATTTCGAGTTTTATCGTCATCGACGCGTCCACACGAAAAGACGCGACTGGAAAACTCGGCAACAAACATGGCCCGTGCCACTCGCTCAGCTGCTGCTCAAGAACGGGAACAGCCTGCAGCTGTAGCCCGTCCAAAGCAACCCACAAAGAAACGCAAACGCGTATCGCTTGCTGGCAACGACGATCACCCACCTCTCAAGCAGCACAACACCGAGAACGGCGTAAAGGAAGAGCGGGCTGCAGACGACGACGACGAACAACCCTCGATCCGAACCTTGCCCGAGCTTGACCTCGCCGGAGACGTGCCGATCCGCGCCTCCGACGCTCAGAAAGTACTCGACATCCTCGAGCTGTACGTCACACCGTCCATATCTCCTCCCCCTTGCCATTCATCGCATGCAGAGTCGACACACAAGGCTTGTTGGATCGGGTGTTCCCCTTGCCCTCCTCCAGCCTCTCCGAACCGTCTACCTCCAAGTCTCAGTCAGGAGCTTACTCGCTACGGACACTGCTCAGAGAGTCATCCCAGCACCCGCTCCATTTACTCCGCGTACGCCTTTCTTCTCTCGATCTGTCACTGCTTCCCCGCTCATGGAGCTACCCCTTAGGTTGCCGTCAAAAACCTCTTCCCCATATCGTACAACCCCCGCTCGCGGACAGCGTCGCCCGCCACACAGCAACTGCGCTTCTGCAACTTGGCACAGTCCCTCCTCGACCAAGCATCCTTTCACTCCGTCCCACTACCCCTCGATATCGAAACCATCCTCTCCGATGTCCCCGAGTCACTGGCAGGCGGCGAACTCGATCCCTCCTCTTCTTCTCCCCTCTCCAAGAAACTGTCTCATCACCGCCAAAAATGTAGATATGCGTTGATGCAGCGCCTCCCATCTGGATCATGGTGGACTTCTCTCTCCTCCGACCTCGTTCCCTCTGACGAGAAAGCCATTACTGATCTTCAGACCGCTAACGCAGAAGTAGTTGCAGTTCTGCCCTCGCCATCCGATGCTGCCCTTCTGAGCACATCACCACCAGACTCAAAGCCCTCGCCCACAACGCTGGGCGCCTACGGTGCCAAGAAGCCACCAGGAACGAAACAAAAACTTCCTGGACCGCGTCGTGTGAGCTGTGGTTCTTTCTTGGACTATGGTCCTTATGCTAGCTTTGGTCCATCCTTCGAACAAGACGGCGTAGAAGTCGGCCGATGGACTTTGGGGGAAGTTTACTGGAGTTGGGAGGAGCGCAAGAGGAGATGGTCAGAAGAGCGCTCATCCACCGATAATGACAGGGACAACATATCGTCACCGGTATCGCACAGCCCGGAAGTCAGCGGCATGCACGTCGTCGACTCCTCCCTAAGTAACGGAGTCCTAGCGGACGAGGACTCCTTTGAGGGCCTGTTCTCGAAGGAACAAATCCGACTCTTGAAGGGCGCTTTGGGCAACCTCGAGATTGAAGCTGCCGTTCAAGAACTATTGCAGCGCAATGCAAGAGCGCTGAAACGGCTCGAAGAACTCCAGAATCAACGCTTAATGAAGCCTGGCGGTTTCACTCCGGTGGAAGAAGGTTCAGAGGAATGGGAAACTGGTCCGTTGCCCCTGACTGTATGTGCCCTGCCTGCTAACGTGCCCTACAGCACAAGGTATTCTCGATTCGCTAACCGTACTCACGTCACTACGACCGAGATCCTCTGGCGACGATACTCCGCCACTAGTCCCGTCCGCCTCCGCAATTCGCAAGCTTCATCGAACGTTACCTACAGCGCCGACCTCCGGTTGGAACGGCACTCTTCCCTCCACCCGATCTAGCGCCTTACGCGACGACTCAACCCTCTACATCAAGTCGACCGCAACCTCCGTCCCTTCTAACCCTCCCGCTACGGCTACCCCCACGCCAACTGCGGCAACCCCTCCAACGACCGCCGCGTCGACCCAGTCGTACCCGGCTTACCCGTACAACTACGCTACACCTTATCGCCCTGGGTACCAATATAAAGCTCCCCAGGCCTACTACCCTAACGCGTACACTCCTCAGACATCTGGGCAGACACAGGCAAATTCTCAGTATTACCCTAGTCAACATTACGGTACGCCGGGTCAACAGCAGTATGCCTATTCGTGGTACCAGTACGCCCCTCAGACCCCCACTACCACCGCGGCACCTGCAGGCACAACGCCTGCGACTACTCAGCAGACTAGTGCATCCCAACCCACACCAACCCTACCCACCTCCTACGCTAGTTTCTTCAGTGCCAACGCACAAACACCCGGACAACGTGCAGTCGCAAATACGGTGTTGGCTGCAGGGACTGCGGGGGGTACCGCGAAGACTTACGCGCCGACGGCATGGCCCACGGGAGCTGCACCTGCGGGATATGCTCCCCAAACGGCATTACCTCCCCATATGCGGTCTATGATACCGACCACGCAGACTCCCACCGTGGCAGGAACATATCCCACAGGATACGGATCTGCAGGCTATTATGGCGCGTACCAAGCGACGCCCTCGCCGGCCCAGTCGTAACGTTCGCAGTTGATCATTCGACACCACAACCTCAAGGAGGGACTCGATGGGCCGAGGGTTAGGTCGCATTGTAGGGAATGAGTAGAATGTCATGGGCACATTCTAGTACTGCACGAGTGTTTACGTTTATCCATCTAGAATATTACATGACGCACGCGACTCATAATACCATCTCTGCCCGGTGCCCCCTGTTCTGGTCTCATACGACATCGTGTGAGCACGCGCAAGATTGTATTGTCTAGATTAGTTCGGGTACATCATTACAAGAAAACGTGGATCGCAGAAGAAAGCCCAAAGCATAGTACACATACGCTACGTACACGGCAGCCAGCGTCGACAACAGATGCAGGAAAAAGACCAAGTGACGAAAATTGCAATACAAAGCGTGCTCCCACGTGCCATCATATCATACAAGCTCGACGAAGTTGGCCGGAAAGATGCCTTCCTTGCCGTCGACTTTCCCCGTCCACCTGTAACGAAGTAGTGACAACTCGTGGTCGTCTCGACGCCGGTATGACAAGAATAATCACTTACCAGTCGTCCGTGCTGTCGCTCTTACGAGTGACGACGATAACATCGCCTTTCGAGAAACTAAGATCGCCAGCCTACCCGACACCGGGTCAGAAAGAAAAGTTGCCCAACGAAGAAGCACTACAAACACACACGCACCTCAACAGCATGGAAATTATAAAGCGCGATGGCACGGGCCACTCCGTCCTGAGTAGAGAACGGTTTAGACTGCTGAGAGCTAGCCTCGATGTTGAACGGCTCCGCTTGTCCAACACGAGAATAATCTATATTCTGATCACGTGGAGGAACGTCGGAAAATGGGTCATCGTGATCCGGCATGTTTGAAGGCCGACCGGTGGAGGGAGCACTGGGTGAACGATAATGTGGAGCTGCCGCAACCGCGGATGAAAAAGTGTCTCATAAGTGAACGAGGGAGACGCACAACTACGAGGGTCATTGCTGAATGTCGATCCGATGTACCGCCCATCACTGAACGAATCACGATGTCGATCCGAAGGGTGAGACGACAACGTCGAGCCGAGATCTTCGCGGGAGTCCAAGTCATCAGCGGCAAAGTATGAGCCAGAATGCTTTGACATGCCCCAGTGTTGCGGAGGGAAATCTACATCTTTCTTCTTCTTGCCAAACAGCGAGGAACGACGTCCTCCCGATGTGGTAATAGGCGAGCTAGGTTTACCGGGAGTTCCACTGGCATCGAATGGGTAGGATGCTGGTTCATCCACACGGTCGTCGATCCATCTTCTCGTTCCTGGAACGCCGGTGCACGCTTCGAGTGTCCTGACTAGAGAAGATGCCCACTCCGGACGTGGAACCATACCACTGAGAAGCATCTTGGCTGTGACATTTTGATTGTAGGCTAGGGCATTGGCATCCTGTCGTTCGACGATGACAGATCCTTCAACAGACACTCCTCCGAAGAGTCCCCTCGTCTTTGAATAGCTGTACCTGTAAAGAGTTCAATAATTCTATGTAACGCGCAAAGTCATGATGTTACAACACGTACATTGCGGCAACCTTTCCACTCGAGTTTACCGAACCGAGCGCTTCGCCATTGCGACCTAGAGGTCCAACGGCGACACTCATATTTCCACCAAGCGTCAACGATCCGGAAGACATGAACGATTTCTGGCAAGACCGTGCAGATTAGACCCAAGTTTCACGCATATTGTATTTTCGACACCTACGACTGCCTGGGGAGGACTGTCAGTTGAATGAGTTCATGGGCCCAGACGCCGACGGAGACTTACAGAAGTTGAGTTGAGAACGATCAAGAAATCCGTCAATTCTGCCCCGAGTTGGCCACCTACGCCCAAGCCGGCGCATCCTATTGCACTGGGAGCGGACCAGTCTGCAGAAGTGAGTGGGGAATGCACGACATATGAAGAGGACGGGACCTACTTCCATCACCTAATTTTGCAATGACGATGCCGGTGCCAGCCCTGGCTGAGAACAAGAACCCGGCCTTGAAGACAGTAAAGATGGCAAATCCTTTCGCGCTCTCGAGAACGCTTCGCGGGATGACCTATGTATGTAGTGTTAGCAAAGAGCGTCAGCGATACTCTCACTATAAATTGGCAAAGTCCACACGAACGCCATCGAGACCGTTATTCTTGTTATCGACGAAGGAACTAACTGCAAGAGGTTTGTGTGTTACAAGGTGACCGCTGATTATGACGTGCGTGGAAAGTAAATAAGCTCTCGATGACTCACAGATTCTTGCTGCCTTCTCGCACTCCTTGGGCAATGTCTGCGGTAAGGCGGTATTCACGAGCTTCATGGTCGTTCGACGTGGTTGACGGGGAAAAATTGGCCACTAGGACTCTCTGTTACGAGTCTGAGCTGAGGCTTTCGAGTAGAGTGCCACCGCAGTATGTGGAGGCAGTGACCCCGCAGTAAGCGTCGAATACCCATCGAACGCTCCACAGGCGGTACGGCTTGAGCTCATGAAGAGCCTGGCTTGCGTCGCACACAGAAGTACTTGCCAAGACGATGCTGGATTCCACGGGAACTCGGACGCACTCTACGGTAGGCACTATCCCACATATTGTCCTTGGGTACGTTGTGCTAGAGAGATTACCCCTGCTAATCGACGTTTTGCTGGCATATCGTCCACCCACGGCCCACTTGCATCCTACTAGACGTGCACCAAATCTACTGGCACTTTCGCTGGTGGACAATGCAAAGGGCTGTGGAACTGTGCACAGCACGGTGAAATGACCTCGTAGCGGGGGTCTCGGGTTGTCGGGCCACACTCGCCTCTGCTGTTTCATACGGCTACGGCTAACTTCCGACCTGGCATTCGGGGAAAAAAAAAACAAGTATTGAAAACATACACAGCAAGGCTAACAGCTCCCGGCGAGTACAACGTCATTTGTATCCGTATGCCCACAGCCACCTCAAGGGACCACTCACGACGATTCCGAATCTGCAGCCGACTGCACCCGTTGCACTGCAGCACTTTATCACGCTGTGCAGCCCTAGACGGGTTTTTGCCCTCTGTTGGTCCATTGCACGTTGCCTACAAAAGCAGGGCATTGATGGCATCGTTGTTCCCTACTTCATTCCCTTCCCGTCCCTTCATTTCTTTGCCTCTGCCGACCTAAAATTGCGGACGGATCTCAAGCAATGTCTCTCGATTCCCAAGGCATTCTCGCAGCAGTAACTCTTGCTATCTATGTCCCAGTACTCTTCTTCGCCGTCCGCATTGCGCTCAGGTATGGATTTGGGCAAAAGGGCTGGACAATTCTTGTCATATTTGCATTGAGTACGTGCACAATCTTCCCTATCTTCCTCATCGACTGACCGTCCCGTAGTACGGATCATCGGAGGGGCGTTGCTAGTAGCCGCCGAAGAAGTCAGACCAGTTGTCATGGGCCTCTATATCGGAGGATATGCTTTGGAGGCATCTGGTCTATCACCATTATTGATGTCCACCCTCGCGTTGTTGCAGCAAACGTGAGTCCCCTCTGTGAATCGTTTTGAAGGACGAGGTTGATCGATTGGTACCCAGGACTCAGACTCCCGATGGGCAATTGAAATACGGCCGCGCCTTCAGGCTGCTGCACTTGCTGGGAACGGCCGCCTTGGTTTTGACCATCGTCGGCATCTCGGAAACCAACTCATCATCAGCAAATACTATGCGCCGTGCGGGTGTACTTCTTTTTGCCGCGCTGTATATCATACTTGCTCTTGGTGCCCTTGCCCAATGGGCTAACAAAGGGCAGGTCATGAAGTACCGCAAACAGGTATGTCATAGTATTCTCTCTATCGACCCCTCCTGTTGATTCACATCTGCTTGAACAGCTCTTGATCGCTATATCGGTTGCTTTACCTTTCCTTGCTGTCCGCACTCTATACAGCGTACTCTCCACCTTCTCATCAAGCACGTTCATCACCACGGGCTCGACCACCACCACCACCTCCTCAGATGGCGCCCTTGCTAAATTCAACATGTTCACTGGCGAATGGCAGATATTCTTGGCAATGGACTTGCTCATGGAATACATTTGCGTACTCGTTTACATTTTCGCAGGCTCCACGCTGAGGTTGGACCAAGACTATCAGCTGCAGGACTATGAGGACTATCCGCTGTATCGTTCTAAACCCTACTAGGTCTCGTAGCATTACTGGGACATCAGACGACTCCATGAAGCATATGTGACGATGGGCGACGATTATACCGTACATTGTAAATACTACTCATATATAATTATATATTGTTTCGTGGGGTCCTGGGTCCCTGGATATGTCGACGATGTCAGAGCTGCAGAGTCAAGCCCTTCCCATGCTGCCTCTGAAGGGCAGTCGCCAACGAGTCTGGGAAGCGCTCCGGCTTAGTTGAGCTCTTTTGGATTGTTCGTCTTCCCTCCGAACTGCATACCCGTAGCCATGTGCAATGTTGCTGGCGGAGAGTTGCTCTGTTTCTTGTGCCCAAAGCCGAGCGGAGGTTTGTTGAAAGAAAGGCATTTGGCGCGTTTTTTTCTCCGTCAACGTGATTACGTAATAAGCAGACTGGCCCCTATCCGTGCGCTCTCTTCTGCGGGCTGGCGAGGTATTTACTTCTGTTTATACCTGAGCTACCTTTTGTAGCGTAGTCAGCTGAATTTATCCCGTTCCCATCCGTGGCAGTCGGCACTGTTCTCCTACTTCCCCCAGAGTACCTATGGAGTAACTGGAAAGGTAATTGTAACGTGGCTGATATCCGCCTCAGATTCTTCCAGCCAACGAGGAAGCCAAGAAAATGGCACTTGAAAAGTTGCGAAGGGATGTCTTACGGGAAGTATGAGAAGTGGGAGAATTTCTGTGACCATACCCTGCACTTCCTCGAATATGAAAACAAGTCAAAGTCAGAACTCTAATTTTTCGGAGAAGGTCGACTGCTCATCGTGGAGATGCCTTGTAAGAGGAGTTGACCTTCTGGAGGACATCGCCGAGATTGCGATTTCTCAAGATCTCCCTGGAGACTCGGAGGGGGTTTCAACCATCAGTGGTCCCTAGGATTCCAGTTCCAAGGCGTCATACCATAGCGACGTAAGGTATGCTATCCAAGGTGACTTCGAGATCCCTTACCGGGGGGGTTTCCTTCTCCGAGCGGTCCAGGTTCCCCCCCACGCCGAAAATTCTGATGATGTCGAGTGGTTTCATGTGCTGTACCTGTTTCGACCAAAGAGGACTCACTGCGTATTTTGGCCGTTATCCTCTCTTCGGGGGGAGGGAGGGTGTACGCAATGATACGTGATACGATAAAGAATAACAGTATTTAAACATGATTATTTGAAACGTTGACAGAAGAATCGTGAATTAGAGCATCGCAGTCGTAAACTAAACTCGAGCCGTAATTCGATCACGTCGGATTGGGTACTTTCCAGAGCCAGAATGGACCTGAAGGATGTCATAACGAAGCACATAACTAGAGGTCTACAGTCTTACCAACAGGGTCGGCTGAGGGATTATATAGTTAGTTAGGGAGGGGGCATAAAGGGGAGTACGTACCATGTTCGTGATACACACTCGTCCACGATCCAACAACACCGGCTGCACTCGCTACGCCGCCCACTTGAACCCCCTCAGACCTGGACACAAGGAAGTCACTCAACCAGATAACGAGAATTAGTTGGTCGGTTACCTCCATTGCATGCGGTTACTATGCACGGAAGCCTTGAATTCAAGTGCGTGATGTTCGCATCCTAGGCAGTCAGATAACGATTGTACTCACGAATCTCCACCGGACCACTCCGAACTCGTTCATATGCACGGATCCGATAAGTTCGTTCTCGTTTGGTTGGCAACCAGTGGATGTCCCAGAGAAGTACAGCGTAGGATAAAGAGGATTGTCGGACTCGGGAAATCGTTCCAGAGTATAATAGTCTGGTACGGTGTCTGGCTCTACGAGGTATAAATCGAGGTTGAGTAATAAAGTGGCTTCCCCATAGCGCGCTCTATCGAAGAAAGAACCACCGTCCAGGCGAAAATTTCTCGTGGTGGTCTACCAAGATATATCAGGACGGGTACAACAAAATAACTCGGATGGAATTCACGTTGAAGGCTGGTGAAAACAAATCAGTCAAAACCATGACAAGCTCGTGATGGCTTACCATGTAAATCGCTAAGCGGACGTCAGCCTACCGCTTTCCAACCATTCGAAAATGATGGCATGCTCACCGGTGGTCCAAGAACGAAACGTATCGTGCCCAGATCCCTTCGATGCCTGCCCAATCCCTTGGATCGCGAGTAGTCGCGCCCGGAGCAGAGTATGCCCGTGTCGCCTCCAGTCCACAGGGAGGCCTTATATCTATCAGAGATGGGTCTGAAAACTCTGCGAAATTAAACAACAAGACATTTATGATGCTCTCCACATGAACCCAATTGACACATCCATTTTTCCAGAAGGGGCCCCAATCATTCTCTCTGTAATAATTGCCAAAGTCGTACACGTAGCAGCGACTTCTGGTTCGCAATACCCTCATCCACTCCATGCCGCACACATCATCCTCGTCGTAATCATCTAGAGTTAGAGCAAGATAGGACCGGAGATGGGCAAGATTCTGAGATGTGTTATAATGGTTGAACAATGGTGAACGCAGCATATTGTTGGATTGCAGCGCGTCGACCACCCACAATAAGCTCTGTGAGGGAACCCGTTCGTACCCTTGTGTGACGGGGGATGCCGTGCACACGACATCAAGAAATGTTTGGAGGGCGTCCGTCAATTCTTCAGGTGTCGCATGCGGTGAGTGGGATATCGCCTCCGCGAGGACCCTTTGCTGAAGTTCGCTTTTCCAGTCGAAGGGGCTGTACCTACGGAGTCTCTGAAGCGATTCGCGTGGGTCGTCGAACGGGTAAGACAGAAACAGTTGGCGCCAGAGATACTGGTCCCTGTCATGGTACACGATTTGGTAGGCAGTACGGCAGGTTTGAGAAAAAGCTGCCACGTCTCGGGGATGACAATGTATCAGGACGTGTTCGATGATCTCTGGCGATAGAGGTGGGAACCCATTGCTACGTTTCATCCTGGGGAATGGTCCTTGAGGAGGGACGTGGAAAAGGATGTTAAGTGGGAAAGGCAGCCTCGCTACACCGCGTAGTCAGACACACCCATGCGCGCTATGTCTGCTACTCGCTGACACCGGGGCCCTGCACAGTTCTCCCTGGCCACTGCACCCACTTAGCTTTACAGAGTAAACAGAGTATATACCATTATTTGAACCGTGACTGACCGCAGGCATTAGTTTGTTTGTAGCTATTTGGTACACTTATGCACCGGTCACTTGTTGGGTGTCTACCGACGTGACGACGACAAACCGCCATGTCCCTGCCAGCGAAGCTTGCGGTGTATTCGTTATTGGCAACTTCGGTCGTTTGTCTCCAGTTTCCCTTTAAGTTACCCTTCTTCAAACAGAAGGGGGACCTCCTCGCAGACAACCAAGTGGCTCCTCCGGTTACTCCAAGGATCGCGATAGTGGGCGCAGGTGCCGCAGGATCTTCTGCTGCTTTCTGGATTTCTAAAGCCAAAGAAAGATTTGGTATTGATGTAGAAATAGATGTGTACGAACGGGCATCGTACATAGGTGGACGTGAGTACTTGCAATTCCCTCCGAACGTTTCCAGGGTGACTTCCCGACCTCTCTCTTCCTTACCTAGGAAGCACTATTGTATACCCCTATAATGACACTACGCTCGACCCAATGGAACTCGGGGCTTCAATCTTTGTCGATGCAAACAAAAACTTGATGAGGGCAGCCAAGGAGTTCAATTTGACTCTAAAGGACTTTATCGATGAGTTCGCCGACACTGGCCTATGGGACGGTCAGAAATTCAACATCGTAGTATGTGATTAATGTCAGTCACTTCGACCGTCTGGCTGAGAAACTGCATTAGTTGAATGAGGGTACTTATAGCAAGAGCTGGTGGACTACGTTGAAGGTATTATGGCGTTACGGTTATTCGGCGCCGGTGAAAACACGGACCATGTGAGTGCAACATCGCTGGCCTCACCTTTGGCTCAGCGACGATCCTCCCTTATAAGTGTAAAGAACATGATCGCAGATTATATCTCGCTATATACCTCGGCGTCACCTCGCTGGGATGACATTGCGGGCCTCGTTGAGAGAATGAACTGGACCGACTTTGTTAATAGCACAACACTCGAGTATCTATCCTCGAAAGGCGTTGCAGAGAAGTGGTCTAGAGAAATGGTCGAAGCCGCTACTCGCGTTAATTATGGACAGGTAGGAGTCCGTTCCGCCGACTATCAGCAGGTAACACCAGTGCTCAGCTTACATGCAGGACGTGGACAAAATCCACGCTTTGGAAGGCACTTGCTCTTTGGCAGCTACCGGCGCATCTGCTGTGCGCGACGGGAACTTCCTCATATTTGAAAATTTTCTGAATCGCTCTGGCGCCAATGTTTATTTAAACACTGAGGTATGTGTCCTTCGGACTCGTCAAAGTTGTCACATCTGAAAAACGTTTCGGATAGGTCCGAGACATTCTTCGCGTCCCAGCGTCGTCAAGGTGGATCATCCACACGTCCTCTGGCTCCCGAATTTACAAGGCCATTATCTTGGCTGCTCCCTTCCACCAGACGAATATTACTGTTCCCTCTGATCTTGCCGAGCTCATTCCCCCGCAACCCTACGTCCGTCTCCACGTTACGCTACTGACCACAAAATCCGAGAGCACGAACCCAGCGTATTTCGGTTTATCCCCCGACGAAAAAGTCCCTAAAGTGATATTAACAACGCACGAGGGCGTACGTAATGGCGGTGTGGAACCAGAATTCAACTCCATTTCCGTCCACGGACAAATCCAAAAGGTTCCCGGGAGCGTAGACGAGGAACCAGAATGGAAAGTTAAAATATTCTCGAAAGAACGTGTCAGTGATGAGTGGTTGGAGAAGGTATTTGGGAAGGTTGGATGGGTTCACCGCAAGGAGGTTTGTTTGCTCTATGTACATGATATTTGAACACTAAACAAGTCTCCTCAGTGGGACGCATACCCCGTTCTACCGCCCACCAGCAAGTTCCCTCCTGTGAGACTCGACCAAGGTTTCTACTACGTGAATGCCTTCGAACCGTACGTCGCCTGTTTTCTCTACACAAATCGTATATGCTTACTTAAACGCCACACCGCAGGTTCATATCTACGATGGAAACCGAGACCGTCGCGTCGCGCAACGTTGTCGACCTATTATTACATGAAGAATTTGGCAGCGGTATATGTGGCTCGCAGCTTTCTGGCCCCGAAACCGGTGAGGGAGATGTCCCACGTGATTCGGGTTCTGAAAACTTCGTACTTGGCTGGGACTGCTAAGGGTTTCGAGAGCTCCGTGTAAATATACATGCTGTATACCTATTCTCTATGGACCGTAGAAAGGATTGCTCTACGCCTTTTTCTTATGGGAATCGATCTTTCCTGCTCGTTGTGTGGTGTCGGTGAATGTCGGTGAATGCTCTTGGTTACAGTAAATAACCAACCCAGCAGCTTATAGCATGGAGTGAACACTAATCCGGGTAATTGGAACGCACAAGCTTAGCGGGCACAGATCAAGAGGTCCCGAGTAAATGCATGGATATTTCTGAGATGCTCTTCAAGAGCAGAACAAGCTAGGGTGCATTATACTTGGAACACGCACTTGAATTACAAAATACGTGCATTGCGATAATAAGCAAATGATATCTGTGCTATGATTAGGTTGTGTCGGAGGCCTCTGCCACCGTGTGATGAGAGGAATCACAGAACCGGAAAATGAACAGTGCTTCGAGACAACACCCAATGAAACGAAAGCCATCTCGGCCTCCAATAGGACAACCGCAACGTTAACTTTCCTCCGGAGTAGACTGGGGTTCTTCAACGATTTCAGCGTTCTTTTCTTCGATAATCTCGAGAGTGGGATCTTCCAACCGAAGGCGATGACCGTCCTTTTTGAGATCTGGCAAGCCGCCCATCTCGGACGCGACCGAATCAGCCATACGATCGCCGAAGGCTGACCAGTCGGTGAAGTGTCTCCGGACTTCGATGTAGTCGTTGGCGAACTCGCCAATCTGGGAGCAATGAACTTAACCGTCTCCTTCAAAGCCGCCAAGGGACAGATGCAACCCACCTCGACCTCATCCAAACCGGCAGACTCGCCCTCAGGTGTCGTCTTAAGATGTAGACCGGGGATCATGTCGATAGCTTTGGCTATGATAGCCGTCGCTACGAAGGTATATCCGCACGTCGCGCATACGTAGGCAAATTGGATATACAACTGCTTCCAGTTGTGATCGACCCAACCACCATTGACATTAATATTGACGCCGTCGAGAGCGATAATCGAGTGTGAAGCGAAAAAGCCGTTGAAGAGAAGGCCGATGATGCCGCCCACGGCATGCTCAGCAAAGAGATCCAAGGCGTCGTCGATCCCCACCAGGAATTTGACTGAGTTGTGTAGATGGTCAGTACGCCACTAGCAGCAATCGTCGAGTTTCCGTGACTTACCCTTCGTTGCATAATTACAGACTGCACCGGTAACGATGCCCATGATAACCGATGCCCACGGGTGTATGTAGCCGGAAGCCGGGGTGGCGGCAACCAAACCAGCTATAGAACCGGAGCAAAATCCGACCATACTATATTTGCGCTCCAACCTGTAGTCAAGAAGACACCACACAATGCCACCAAATGCCGGAGCGAGCATAGAGTTCCAGATCGCCATAATGGCACGAAGATTGGCGCCAAAGGCGCTACCGCCGTTGAAACCGAGCCATCCAAACCAGAGGATGAAGGTGCCAAGGTTCACCATAGCCACGTTGTGTGGTCTGAAGTTCAGTAGTTCCTTTTCCTGCCGTCGGCCAAGGACCCAGGCATATGCAAGGCCAGCGACGCCGCTCCCGATCTCCACGGGGCCACCGCCTGTTAATCGGGAGAGGAAATCAACTTCTTACAGAATACGGAAAAGAGCATTCCACACCTGCATAATCCAACACGCCCCACTTAAAACCCCATCCATTGACGTTCCAAGCCCAACAAGCCAACGGGCAGTAAACAAGGGTCATCCAGAGGAAAGTGAATATCATCGCTGGAAGAACCCGACCACGCTCAGCGATGCCTCCCACCAGGATCCCCACCGTCACGCAGGCAAATTCCATCTGATAGAAGCTGTAAAGTAAATCAGGGATGAGGGGTGATCCGGGCGACGGATCGCCGAGGACATTCAGGAGTCCAAAATTGGCAAGATTGCCGATGAAACCGTTGCTAGCGGTGGGCGAAAACGCAAGGGAGTATCCCCACAGATACCACTGGAATATACAGACGGCATTACTTGCAGAGACAGCCCATATCAGGGACAGGGCCGATTTTCTTCTAGAGAGACCGGAGTACAGGAAAGCTGAAACGAAATATGAAATCGAGGATGTGGTATCTTAGAATCAAACTGGCGAACCTAAACCCGGTATCATGAAAGATACCATCGCGCCTGCGACGATGATAAACGAGACATCGCCACGGTCGAATCTGGGTACAGATAGCAGGTGAGCTGTGAAGCGGGATGCGTTGACGCTCATTGGCTCACTGGCTGGAGTCCCCTGGAAGCGAGATAACGGTTGAGCACACTCAAATCAGGAACCCGTTATCTGGTGGAGGGAATGGTTGCGAACGTACTTTTCAGCAACGATGATGCTGCAAAGAAGTCACCGAACTTCATTTTCCACGGCTTCGCGAGGTATATATAAAAATATGCAAAACGAGCCCGTCGGTCGTGTCTTCCACCGCTGGTGTCGGTACTTGTCTTAGCGGGCCCGGGACGAGGAGAAATTTGCGGTAGTCCTGGTCTCCGTATTCATACTCGTGGTGGATGTCCTGAACAGATAAACACTGGCCTGCTCATTGGTCGATAGCGCAAACTCGGTCGGTTATGTAATCACCAGGGTCGGACAAGACAGGCGAAAAAAAGAGGCCGTCATGGTGATTTGGGTGACAGCTCGAACCGCCCTTCGGAGTGGAAAGAAAGAGATCAAATATGAAAAGACAGGCACATGCAAAGGAAGTTCTTCCTTGAAATCCACGCTCGATGCTGCACTCATTCAACCATCGCAGGTGCGGGCATCCCTCGGGATCACTGGCAGTCGGTGAGAGAGTAGCAGGACGTGGCCACCGAGATCGACGTCGACAGCGTGAAGCTTGGGCCCATCGGGGGTTGGAGTCGAGACTGTCCAGGGCTCATAATCTTACACTGCATGTCGTCCATTTGGCGCAGTCACGTGCATATCACCCGCTCTTCCCTTCGAAGCGTTGCCTCATACGCCAACCTTTCTCGGCTTAGACCGCTTCATAGTAGATGGGCAATCGGACACGCCTGGATGTGATATCGTGCATGCGGACAAGCCCCATCAAAAAGCAAACCAGCGGAGACGCCTTTCTATTCCTGTATATGAGCATGATAATTTTCTGACACTCAGCAATGATGACGTGCTCGTAATTTGGTATCCATCTTTTCCCTCGTCCCAACAGAAAGGGTATAGACCTTGATGAACTGAAGATAACACAGATCCGTCAAGAAGGACATCGCAATCAGAAGGAGGCTGAAACTATGCCATCTGTGTGCGAAAATGTCCCTCCGATGCCATCCCGGCAGCCGATGCGAATTTACTCGATCTATCCCGTGCAAGGATAGCTCTCCAATCAAGGTACGTGCATTTCGTGAACAGTGGGTTGGCTACTCCTTGGTAAGTATTTTGTTCCTCGCCTAACCCGGATTATACTCGTACTTGGCCACTTTCATCTACTGTGTCCTGGATGTCACCAGGTTACTGGCCACACCATGCATGCCACTCTGGAGGCACGGGCAAAGAGGTACTTTTTTTCTTGCCCTCGATGCGTGCAGCACGATTACAGGTAGTGCGTCAGGTGTCCTTTTACTTCGTTTTTCTACAGTGGAATCCTATTTTCAGACCTTCACGTTCTCACCATTCACTGTTACACTGTTTCAGTGGTAACTCCACGAGCATGCTTGGACGGTGTACATACGACAGAGACTGATCCCGTCGCGGTCGCGCGGCTCACTCGCTGAGTTCACGTCTATCTATCAGTAATTGGTACGGTTCACTTGAAACGGTTACCAGTAGCGACACCAGGATAACGGTCGGCGCTGCAGAAAGGCATTCTCTTTTCGTTCTATCGGCGGTACGTAGGCAAAAAAAACCGGTGACCTAGATGACGCATTGGAGTCAATGTACGAATCTTTCTGTTTCCACAGACCCCACCACGACCGAGCCAGACCCACTTTTGTCTGTTCCTTCACCGCCCAGCTATCGGACTATTTACTCCACCGCAGGCATGCGAGCTTCTTAATTCATTCGCAGCGGGCGTACCTCATCATGACTTTCCATCAAATCGCCAAACAAGGTTCGCTATAATGGCAGTTGCACAACCATGGCGGGTCGCTACTTAATCAAGCCAATGCACAAACTGATGGCTTTCCGGAAGTATCATCTGTGGGAGTGAGAGGAACTGTGCGAAAACACACGGTTCTCAGGCCGAGGAACTGTTAAAGAGGTCGGGCCAATTTTCAACTGTCGAAGGAATCGGCTGCGGCATAGTGGAGCTGAGATGGATAGAAGGGTACTGTCATGCGAGGGGTGTTTCATCGGACTTCCGCCCATTCCTCTTTGGCAACTTCTTGTGAGCTTGTCAGGCACGTTGTAGTCCGACCATCGCCGATGTGATTAACGACGAACGACTCGTCAAGTACTTCACTTACTGCCATTATCCTAGAGAGGCACGCGGGCGGTGATGTCGCCCTCTCCGAGACGGTTTCTCTGATTATGGCGACATGTCTGTTACAAGTTTACAACGCCGCGTTGGCAAGGTCTGCATACAGCCAGACTGAACTTGTCGCTGGGTATCTTGGACGCTGTATGAGGCCCCGTATTCCTTCACTAGTCTGATGACGAGCGCACACACATGAACGAGGAGCTACATCGTGCAGCATCGCAACTACGTCCACCTGGATACCCGGATCGGTCTTCGTTCCTTCTCTCCCTTGCTCTCCGTCGACAGTCTGGGAGTAGTTGCCAATTTGGAGGAAGCCGTGGCACTTGGACATGCAGCACTTGAGCTCCGCACACCATGGCATCAGACCGTAGCGAAACTCTCCACAATCTCGCTTGTGACCTCCATAGCAGGTTCAAAGGACAAAGTTGCCATGAATGACCTAGCCGAAGCCGTCGAGCTACATCGCACGGCATTGCAACTACGTCCATCCGGACACTGATCAGTCTTCATCTCTCCTTCTCCTTGCTCTCTGTCTGTCAGATCGGTATGACAGTCTGGGGGTAGTTGCTGGCTCGGAGGAAGCTGTCACACTCGCACGTGCGACACTTGAGCTCTTCACACCTGGGCATCCAAACCACGGTGATAATCTCCACAACATCGCCTGTTACCCGGCTATGCGGCCGGTTCAAGGAGCAAGCGACGATCCATGACTTGGATGAGGCAATCGATCTGTGTCATGTAGCACTGCAACTATGTCCATCTGGACATATCAATCGGTCTCTATCACTCCGCTACCCTGCTGTCTGTCTCTCAAGGGGGGATGAAACTCTTGAGGTAGTCGCTGAATTGGAGGAAGTTGTCACATTTGCGCGTGCAACACTTGAGCTCCGCATACCAGGGCATCCACGACATGATGAAATGCTTTACCATCTCGCCCGTTACCTCTTTAACAGATTCAAGGAGCAAGGAACGACTGATGGCCTAGACGAGGCAATTGAGCTGTATCGTGCAGCATCCCAACTACACCCCCGTGGACATCCTGCTCTGGCCAAGATTGTCGCCAAGCTTGCTACTGTCTTGAAACAAGGTATATTAAGCAGAAAACGGCTGCCGACTTTGACGAGGTTACGACGCTTAGACAGATGTTGCTAGATCACCACTCAGTGCCTAGCTGGTCATCGTGACCGTCGCAAGTATCTTTATGACCTTCTTGCCCCTCTTTCGGCGAACTCTCTGAGACGCTTCACGAAGCGGAGCTCGGCCGAGGCGCAGGCTCTTTGTCAGATCACCTCGAGGGTCTGTTTAGTGAATCGTCCCCGTCTTCGCCTCGTCATTCCACGACCTCTTAGTACGCCTTCGGGGATCGATGCAACAGCCGACTTAGTCGTTGCTTTTCCTCTTGCGACCTCCGTTTTGCAGCTTCGACTGTCATGTCGTTCCACGGTCGCTCCCTCCCTTGCTAGATTCACAACACTTTCCGTTCGTCAACGAGCCCCGGCAACGGCTCTCGTAGAAGGGTCGGACGAAGTGGTAGACTACCTACACATCCTCGCGAATTCCCTTAGGGACAGGTTCCGCCACCGACGTACTATTGCTGACTTGCATGAGGCCACCGCGCTGCATCGGCGTGTAATTGGACTCCATCAAGCCGGACACCCTGCCCGTGCTTCATCCGTCCACGACCTCGCGCGGTTCCGTGCAAACTTTGCAAGGGCCGATTTGGAGAAAGCCATCGAGCTTAAACAAGCCGCTGTGGAGCTATTTAATACATGGAAAGCGATTATGCCGCATCTCGGGACAGTCTTACGACGTACCTGCAAACGAGGTTCGTCTGCGCAGGGATATGATCACTTCCGGTTCTTCCGGCGTTAACCAAGTCGATGTTCGACAAGTTATTCGGAATATCGCATCTAAGATCCTGGGAAGTACACCGACCAGGCGCATCTACGCTGTGCGACCGAAACGCCCCAGTTGTCGCGCTTTGTGGAGAGCGAACAACGCTCATCGATCATCTACTGTCGTCCTTCACAACATGTGACTCCGATACCGATCTCGAGTGCATTTGGACTGTCAACTCGTTATACTTCCAGTTTGTGACCTTTTCTCATTGCTGGGGTGACGGTGAGCCATCGTTACGCGACATCGAGGGCTCCTCCATTTATCATGTGGAGCAGAGGCCGGGTCTCAGCAAGCTTTTGTCTTGTTGCTCTCAAGGGGGAGTACCTATGGGCTTGGAGCAATACGTGCTGTATAGGCAAAGAGAGCAGTGTCGGGCTGCAAGGAGCGATAGGGTCGATGTTCATACGGTATCAAGAGTCCAATCTAGCCATCGCGTACCTCACTGACCTTTCGGAGAACGATACGCTTGTCGGTAATAAATGATTCCACCGCCGCTGGACCTTCCAAAAGTTGCCAGCTCTTCGCACCCTTGTTGTTCTACGTGCAAGACTGGTCACTCTACCGAAACCTTGAGTCTCCAAAATGGATGCCGCTGCACTGGAAGAGCTTGCAAGTGCCGCAGGAATAACATCTCGGTTCCTGACGGACTTTTATCCAGTGATGGACGATGCACGTTCGAGGCTTCAGTGGGCATCATCACGGTGCACCGCCCGTCCTGAAGATGTCACCTATTCACTTTTCGGGACCTTCGATATCTGTCTACCCGTTCTCTATGGTGAACCTGCAGGGCATCCCCTGGGTCGTCTTCTAGCGGAAATCATTTCGCAATCTGGAGAGACCTCGATTCTTGATTGGGTAGCCGAGGCGTTACATTTTCACAGCTGTTTTCCAGCCCACATCACCTTGTACCCATGTCACTAGTTTCCAGGTTTGATGCAAAAGAGCATGTGTCGACGACGGGGCAGGAGGCTACGTCGAGTAACTCACTGCGAGAGTTTTACGACTCGCTCGCGAAGTCACTCTTCCCTCCTTTTTCCGCCAGGGATGCGTTATGAAGCGCGGGCCCGCCATGTTTTTCAAAGACAGCACCCCACCGCCACGCTCTAGACGGCAAAGCTCCAACTCTGCTCGCACAGGGAAACGTCATCTGTTGAATCCATGGGTCATCATTGCATTGGGAGCATAAACGCCGGCCGGGTTTCACGGTAGATCAGGTAATCAGTCACAATAAACCGATGAATAACAGTATGTTATTCACGGGAAATGAGAAAATAAACCGAGTCTGAGCAACCTTGAATGCCAGGACGCTGTCCGAATCAGCCGGGCTGATTGAACAGCGCAGGGCGACCTGCGTGTCGAGACATCGAGTAAAGAGCAAATCCTGGATGTCGGTGAGCGCAAAGCGTGAATGAAGGTCAACGCTCGCAACACAGCGAGCTGATGCATAACCACTTTACCAATAGGTACGGGCTAGCTGAGACTCCTGTCAAAGGTGGAAGTTATGCACATACACGGTGGATGGTAAAAGCCCATGCTTTTATATTTGTCCGCTCCGCTCTCGGTTTTATGGTAGCGTAATTCTGGTGGTGGTATGTAGTTGGTCCGCACACCAGAAGCCACTACTTCCTCGAGCCTACCTGGGAAGAGGTAGATTGAACATAACGTTATCTGAACAATCCTCTGCTGCAGATAGTGACACACGGGGGCAGCAAAATGGAAGGGTCTGCATAGACCTGCACGGAACGTTCTATTTTGTCAAGGGCCTTCTGCGTTTCGAAGGCAGATCCCTCTTTACTCGAGTCGGCGCATACCAAGGATAATCAAACACGGTAATTGCGAAATCATAAAAAGACAATTTGATCTAGCGTTGTGTGAGGGCTTGAGAAGGTAACGTACGTGGCTCCATTCACTGCCGCCAGCAGCGCATTGGAACTTCCTATCAAGGTCGGTGGGAGAGTGCGAGCTTTTTTCGAAAACGGGTATAGCAGAATGTGCATCTCTACGAGGAAGGATCCGTGCGTACCATGTTGTTGCTGAGCACATGAAACCCCGGTCAAATCGACCTTTAGCGCTGCATGGCAGACATTCGGTGCACACTCCTGGTTTCGCCACAACGGCGGGTCCACGTGAGCTCACCATTGCCTCCAGGCTTTGGTACTCAGAGCTCTCAGGAAAATGGTGAGCGGACTTCGAGCACATTTGTCACTCGGTTCTCGTTTGTGAACGAATGATGAGGCCTGAGGCCTCAGAATTGCGGACGGATCGGAGACGGAACAGGCAGAACAGACGAAAGGAATGTCTGCAGCGTAAGTAGCAGGTTGAGTGCGTCACGAAGGCAAAAACAGCTTATGACCCGTCATGGCGGAGTCCTGTTGAATGCGTTGAGCGGACACATGCTCCACGGGCATACCTATTACTACTAGCTTGGATTGCGCTTATCGCACGATCGAAGGAATAATTCCACGGGTATTGTCAGGTTTTGAATGTTCAAGTGAATGTACAACGGACATCGGGTTAGCTTTCGCCGTCGTTCCCAGTTGGGCTGGAAGGCTCAGCTTTCCTATACAATCCATAGGGTCGTACTTACCCAGCCTCTACGGTAGTGAGGGAGTGCTGTTGCATTGACAGGCACCTACGGACATGCGAGGCTCTGTGTAAGCACGACTTGACAAAATTTTCGCACAACAACGGACACTCTGGCATGTCATTGCCTCCTGTGTTCTACCACTACTTCCAAACACCTCTACCCTACGCGAGAACGCTCGCTCTGCAGGAGAGACTGCACCAGATCCAGCTCGCTGCTCGTCGCACATCATCTCATCATGACGTCTTACTACTCCTGCAGCACCGACCCGTCTACACAGCTGGGCGGCGGCAAACCGCAGAAGAACTCACCGCCGAACGAACACGTCTCACTCGCATCGGCGCCGACTTTGTTACGACGTTACGCGGTGGTCAATTGACGTATCACGGACCCGGTCAGCTCGTCGGATACCCCATCCTCGACCTTGGTCGGACGTCGCCGGCAATAGGTACCAGGGACTACGTATGTCGGATACAGCGGGCGATACAGGCGTATCTTGCAGGGGAACACGGGTTGCGAACTGTTCCATCAGAACACATGGGCCTATTCCTCGATGCCACGACGAAGGTTGCTAGTATCGGTGTGCAGGTTCGCCATGGACTCACAACGCACGGATTCGCGATGAACGTGACCAAGGAACCGTTGGCGTGGTTCGATAGAGTAGTGGCTTGTGGGCTTGCGGACGTCAAAGCGGGGTGTATAGAGTTGGCGACTGGGAAAGCTGTTCAAGTTGACGATGTGGTGGAGGGCATTGTCGCTGCTTTCGGAGCCATGTATGGGAGGGGTATGGAGAGGCTGAAGGTCGACTCTGCTGGTGAGGTCGGGGAAGCTATCGCGGCTTTGGAAGAAGAGGCGTTGGCAGCAGGAGACTGGCCAAAGAGCCCCGTTACGCTATCTCCATAGCAGAGCCCAGTAGTAGTTGGGGAACGGATAGCTTGTGACATCAGGACTACAAGACCGATGACGTCGATAGCCGCAGCCATATAAGCTGATCAGCACAATGAAAAACGTTTTCAGTCGGACTCTCCATCATGCGTGTTCTCATTCTCGGTGCAACTGGCGGTATTGGCGTGCTTCTCGTCGAAAGAGCCGTCGCCGACGGGCACACGGTCGTTGTCTACGCCCGCTCCCCGGAAAAGCTCCCTCAGAACCTACGAGACAGTCCACAAGTCCACATCCGCAAGGGTCAGCTGACGGATGCAGAATCTCTGTCCGATGCATTGCAGAACGTCGACGCTGTCTTGTCTGCTCTTGGCCCCGCTGTGTCCCGTGGACCATTTCATCCCAAGGGAGAGCCCCTCGCTCATGCGTATTCACTCATCATCCGAGTCATGAAGGAACGTGGGGTCACCCGGCTCATCGCCCTGGGCACGCCCAGTATCAAAGATCCCCACGACAAGTTCAGTCTGACCATGTCTACCCTCGTCACAGGCGTGTCCACCTTTGCCAGTACCGCATACAAGGACATCGTCGCAATCGGAGAAACCATCTGTAGGGAGGGTGACGCTCTCGAATGGACTATCGCCCGCGTGCCTCTGTTGAACAATGGCAGCGATGCATCATTCGTTGCTGGTTATGTCGGCGATGGTCGGACTACAACTTGTCTGACCAGAATCGCTTTCGTGGCATTCGTGCTACGAGAACTCACCGAAAAAGAGTGGGTGAAGGCTCGCCCACTAGTGACCTCTCCGTAATAACCCGGTGGCCGCGAGGAACATTCAACGCACGTTTTCGTACTTGAAATCAGCAGACCTTCTACCTCTTTAAACTGTAACTATGTTGTAGCCACTGATCGTTTTAACAATTCTTGCCAATCGAAATCGTTCGGTCTTTCGTGGAACCGCCTTAACAATTCCTCAGCCATAGAATCACGTTCCTCTGCACCCTTCCTTTTACTCCATAGATAATATTCCTGTAAACCCACCGCCAACATTTGCGCATCTACCTGACTTAGCAAATAACGATCTGCAATGTCAGGTCCAGATTTTGTATCTGTCACCGCAGCGGAGGGTGTTATTTCTCCGCGGAGAAGAACGAGGTCATGGGAGTAAGATAGATCGGTGTGGAAAGTCAACACCAAGTACGGGGTGGCAAACGAACCACGGAGCTTGTACTCTTGCAGAGGCGTGAATAGGACGGTAGAAACCGGAGGCAAAGTGCTACAATTGGGCGTGGAAGGAACGGACTGGAATGGATCCGGCTCGGTAGCAGATGGTTGCGATGGAGAAGAATAAAAGTCCCACTGCGAATAGAAAAATTCGTGTGCTGGCTCTGACGCATTGCCTAATGGCGATGTCTCTGGCCCACGTTGTCTAGGCACCGGTAGGACGAAAGAAGGATATCTCTTTGCAACGTTCGTCATCCTGTTGTACGCATCGAGAGGCAGGGAGGCGCAAATGTACCCTCTGCCCGTGCCGCCAGAGCGAGACGCGTGGTAGGCGGTCCAAAGCGCAGATATTTGCGATGACGGGTGTGGTATGGCCAGTAATTTGGCGACGTTCAAGATAGATGAAAGTGGCTGATTGTGACCGCGATATCGGTGAGGAGAAGAACAGAAACCCAAGGAGAAACGCACGTACCTTGATTGGAGAACTATCCTTCCGTGGACCGGGAAGGGTTTTCTCAGCTGTGGATGAGGTGACTCCATCGGCTGCGGGGATGGTTTTGGGGTGAACCTTGCGCACAAAAGCTGTTTCGGCCTCTTCCTTCTGTCTGCGGTGAGCTTCCTGTTTGGCCTGTACCTTCAGTTCATCAAGGTCTACGCCCTTTCTGTTGCGATGAGGGGATGAATGGATGCCAATTAACGAGTACGCCACGGTTGCGAGGTGTCAGAGAACTGTGATGCTGGCAATATGAGAATATAAGAGTGCTTCTCACTGTTTTGCTTTCTGGTGTAGCTTGTCTGCATACTTGATGTCATACGCAGACGTAGCCGATCGCGTATGAAGCCAAGGAAGGCTGGCATGCTGGCGAGAGCGTCGAGCGATAGAATTCACAGCCAGTCGGATGGACATGCTAAAGAAAACGAATTCGGCGACGGGTGTAAATCAGCCCCGACTTGCCTTATTTGGGTCAACGTGATCTACAGTGTGCCACGTGACACCACTCAGTGATCGACAGCTCATCCACTTTCTTTTACCCCGCAGCGTGTCTCCTAATTGATCCCTTCCTCGCATCGTAGAAATCTCCGTTATCAACGAATGAACAGGCAGGGATTTGTTTGTTCAGCGTGCTCACGTCCGACTATGAATACGGAGCCTGGTACCAGTACAATAATCTCCTGGTCCCAGGACGAACCTGACCCCCATAGTAGAAGACGCTACCGACAGTCCCTTTTGATTCACTAGGAGTCGTGGAAAATGACACACGGAGACTCCTCTTCGAAACTCTCCCTACTGGAAGGTAAACTCGCTACCGTTCCCTCCACCAGATAAACAGCTTCCTGATTTGAGTACTCGTTATCTCGCTTCCAGGGGACTCCAGCCAGTGAGCCAATGATAGTCAACAACTCCTGTATTGGAACTCACCTCTATCTTCCTTCTATCTACCCTAGATTCGACCGTGGCGATATCTCTTTTATCATCCTCGCAGGCGCGATGGCATTTTTCATGATACCGGGTCTAGGTTCGCAAGTCTCCCCTCGTTCACACCAATATTCCTGATTCCTCATCTCGTCTTAGCTTTCCTATACTCCGGTCTCTCTAGAAGAAAATCTGCCCTGTCTTTGATAATGGTTGTCTGTGCGAGTAACGCCGTTTGTATAGTCCAGTGGTACCTATGGGGGTACTCCCTTGCGTTCTCGCCCACCGCCACCAACGGTTTCATTGGCAACTTTGCCAATTTTGGCCTCCGGAACGTCCTTGGCGGGCCATCTCCTGGCTCACCCCTCATTCCTCAGTTGCTGTACAGCTTCTATCAGATGGAATTTGCCTGCGTAACAATCGGCATTCTGGTGGGAGCCATCGCTGAGCGTGGTCGGCTGCTTCCAGTCATGGTATTTACATTCCTCTGGATGACCTTTGTTTACTGTCCGTTGGCGTGTTGGGCTTGGAATGTCAATGGGTGGGGTTACAAGTGGGGTGTTTTGGATTTTGCAGGTACGGAACAACTTCCTTCCATATTCTGAGAGAAGCTCAATCTCCTCTTTCGACCAAAGGTGGGGGTCCTGTGGAGCTTGGGAGCGGCTTCGGAGGCCTTGCATATGGCTGGGCCCTTGGCCGGCGGAAAGACAAAGAGCTGGTTAATTTCAGACCCCACAACGTGGCCATGGTGAACCTCGGCACCTTCATCCTCTGGTTCGGATGGCTCGGTTTCAACGGAGGTTGCGCGTATGGCGCTAATCTTCGCGCTATCATGGCAATCTGGAACTCCATGCTTTCCCCGGCATTTGCTGGTATTGTGTGGTGTCTGCTCGACTACAGATTGGAGCGCAAATATAGTATGGTCGGATTCTGTTCTGGCTCTATCGCTGGTTTGGTTGCAACGACGGCAGCTGCCGGTTACCTGCAACCGTGGGCATCAGTCATCATGGGCATCGTCTCTGGTGTGGTTTGTAATTATGGCACAAAGGGTAGGTCACGGAACGTTACCTCGTCAACTCCTGACACTGACAACCCACACAACGTAGTCAAACTCATCTTGGGGATCGACGACGCCTTTGATATTTTTGCTGCGCACGCCGTAGGTGGCATCATCGGCCTCCTCTTCAACGGCATCTTCGCTTCCCGCTCGGTCATCGCTCTCGACGGTGTCAACCTTAACGTTAATGGTGGCTGGGTCGACCACAATTGGAAGCAACTGTACATCCAATTTGACTACATATGTGCGGCAAGCGGATATACCTTCGTGGTGACGGCCATCATTTGCAAAGCCATCGACAAGATCCCCGGTTTACAGCTCAGGACGACACCGGAGGGCGAGTCTGTCGGCCTGGATGAAGTCGAGGTGAGTTTCATCTATCTCGCGGTAATGTTGGAGAATATTGGCTAAGGTGATTGTTTGCAGATCGGGGAGTACGCTAATGACTACATTGAAGTTCGGAGACACTACTTCGACTTGTCGGCCTTGGGCGAGCATAAGGGTGATTCGACGGCATCTGATCTGTTTGTGAGCGGTGGCAAAAATAGCTCGTCGAATCTCCGGAAAAGCGTCCATCGCATCCAGCTGGAAGATTCCGCCCAAGAGACCATTCACGAAAAGAATGCCGACACTGTTATCGAGCTTCAACCTACTTCGGAATGTCATTGATTTGGCGTTGTCCTGGAGGAAACCTACAGCTGAGCGAGTGTTTTCTTGAACCACTGGCGTTTCTGGTTCTGTTATACCTCAAATCACTATCACTTCACATAGTGGCAGGGACCCAATACACGTCCTAATTCTGGTATCATGTATCATTAGCTTATTATCGCAGTGCATGCCTTCCGTATTTCAACTTCAACTACGAAGTGTAAATGCACTTGTTTTCGCCCTTGAAGGGTACGCTGGAAGTGTGCGTCTGTTGCAAATACGCGTAGGTCCTCCAGAATCTCCAAATTCCTCTTCAGCCGTCCGAGTTTGAGCTAAAGGTGGGCCTACAGCAACTTGTCCTGGTTATATTGGCCTCCATAAAACATCGTGGCTGGACGTTGGTACTCCCGCATGCCCATGCAGGGATCCGGGATGCACCGTCATACTGTTGCAAGGGCGGGAATACATGGAGAGAAAACCCCTAAATGGAGGTGCCAGCACAATATTGGCCCTGTATACTGTACCGTAAACGCGTCCGCGAGTCACGTGATAACCGCGGCGTCGCCGCTGTACAAGGTTGCTCCAACACATTAGTACTTTTAAAAAGCGGTTTTCAAAGTTCAGGTTCACTCTGGCCGTCCGCAACCAACTCAAATTTATCTCTTTCGTTTATGCCGCATCACCGTTCTTCTACGCTCGGAGTTCCACGGTCTAATTTGTACAGAAAAGCCCAGTTGGCGATAATCTTGACGAATCGCGGCGAGGGCATTTGCTGAAGGCGAAAGGGGGAAGTACTGACAAGTGACAGGTAGATGCTTGGTAAATGGCATCACATGCTTATGAACCATGTCCACCCACCGCCAGGGGTTGATAGGATTCCAAACGTCTGGTGCGTTTACCTGATGACAATATGTGTAAGAGCTCCGGGGGGGAATATCCCCTTCACATCTACAGGCAAGCCGTGCATCTTACCAACTGCTCGGCAAGCTGTCCAGGTCTCAAAGCCTCACTCTGCGTCACGCCATTACGATACAATATGCCCCCCTTCTCTTTCAAGAGATGGTCCCTGAGCAGCGCAAAGGTACGGACCGTCCCCAGTATGGTGTTCGTAATGTACATCCACTCACTTTCTTACCCTGTAGACGTCGGAGAGTTCTCTTTTCTCCCGCAGTAAGTCTAACGCCGCGGATACTGCGTACAGAGAGGTACAGCGTGTTACTCCCTATTAACTTTTCCCCATGACGCGGCACGGAAATCGTCGATAGGTAGCACCATCTTCAATTTTGTACGTGCACGGCACGCGCTTACAGGATGATGGTTTCATGACTCAAGATGGCTACGTCAGTCTGGTTTCTCTTCCTATCTCCATTGGGGACCTGCTACGGCAGAGTTAATGACTCGTGTGTCCTGTCTCTTTCAGGCAGAGCTCCTTGAGGACGAGAACGTGTCATGGGGCATGAACCGGTCGATGCGGAATGAGCAGCGTTTTATTCTCAGATTATTCAAGAGGAAAACGCAACTCTCGTCAACGACCAGTGCTTGAAGCCAACGAGCAAAGGCGTCACCCTCTTTATTGAACGATTTCGGACTTCTCTCTAGTGCATACTGAGTTTGGGAATTGTACATTTGAGGACCCCATACGAGACACAGCTGGACTTTGGTAACCCCCACCGTCGGCATTCTGTGTAGTACCGCACTCTGACCTTGGTAGACCCGTTCTTTGGACTTTTCATGTTTTGTGCTCTGGTAATCAACATCACCAGTTTTGTGATTTACGCTTGGACTCGGCAAAATTTGGGCTTTTGATACGATCATCGTGTGACTCGCCCCTGAGAGGATCAGAGTCGGTGGTGTAAGTTATGTCTGACCGTATGGCGTCACACTGATACCGGTGATTTTCCTACAGCCAATGTCGGAGCCTGTCGCTGATGAACAGCTGGAAAATCATAGAATATGTATCGTCTTGAGTATACAGACGTTACTACCAATACAATCCGTACACGGATTGATTACACGTTGATCGTTGACGAGGGCTCATCTCCTGAAGAAACTGAAACTAAAACGCTTGTTATTCCGCACAGCCGCGTCCATCCCCCACGACATGTTCTCGTCCTCGAGCAACTCAGCCTATAAAAGGAACGGATAAGACGTCGAGACTCTCCGGGAAGGTCGCCAACCGAGGGGAGGAATAAAGCCTGCACTGACGTAGCCGTCTTGCGGTGTGAGAGTACTAACCTGCAAGCACGTCCCGGGCGTACACAAACTTGACGTGGGTAGTACCTATCGACAATTTCCGCACAGCGTCAGGGGAGAAAGAGGAGAGGAGACGAGGCAGAGCACCGTACCACTCGGTATGCGGTGTCCACGGCGTCAGACTTGGTATAAAAGAACGAAGAGCGGCGAGGAGAGCTCTCCGACGTCTGTGGGGTAAGAAAGTCAACCAGCCTGAGCGAATGTCAGGGGAATAGCGCGTACCTTTGTGCTGCTCACGGACATTCTCTTAAAGGAGAAGGGGGACATAGCGTATCGCAACGAGGTAAGGTCTTGAGGGTTCGCCGAATAGCTATTCAAGACGCACAACCCTTCAAGTTTAGTGGGTATGCTCTCTCGATCGATGACCTTATATTGCTGTAAGGCGAAGTCACCAGATGTCCAGATCCCCCATCCTACAGCCCCAGCTGGTGGGGGTGGGGTGGATATGGTCCGTAAGCAAGCGACGTCTTCAAGTGCTGACAGCATCCACCAAGCGCCCACCTGTCACTCGTTTGCAACTTTACTGGCCGAAACACTCCTCGCAAACCTTCAGCGCCATTCGTCGAGGGCACTGGCTAACGCAGTCTACAAGGGATATGCAAACACTGGCACGGTCTGTATTTGCTGGAGACCATCTTATAAGACGGTGGAATTGCTTTGAACCACTGACTCCGAGGAATCTCAATCGGTCTATACTGGTTTAGTGTGCTGTGTTACCAGTTTGCTGATGGGACCAGTCTTTCTATAATCAATCCTGCTTTTGTTCCTACGTTCATTGCTCTAGCTGCGGTCATCTTTTCTTGGTACAAGATGCTTATTCGGGGCACCGTCGTTGACTAGGACTCATCCATTCAAGTCTTCGCCGCCCGCTCCTGGCAATGCGAGGGAAAAAAAAAGAAAAAGTAAAGCGACCTGCCATGTACGCAGGTCTATTCTCCAAGGGGTAGCAAATAAGATGTCACGCTCGGAGTCCACACCTCGGTACAACTGGTAGAGGAACACCAGCGGTATTCACAGGAGCGCCAGTTCCAACCCGAGTTGAACCAAGCTATAGTGGTTAAAGGCTGTTCCGTACGCCCGAAGGGGCTGGCAATTTTCTCAGCAGCGTCAAATCCGGGCTTGTCGTGCCGAAGCACATCCTTAGGTTTGCTCACATCCCCTCTCCCCATACTCAGGGTGTATTCAACTCGGACTGCTGATCGAACCTAATGCAGTTCAGTGGATGCGGCCGTTTATGTTCAAGTCCTCTCGCGATCGACAAACTCATTCTCAGCCTCTGTCCATCGCGAGTGAGGAAGGGGCATTTTCAGCGACTCTTCGCTCTAACTCCGTGCGTGAACCCCTGATATAAACATAACAGGATATCGTTGTGGAACACATTGGCCAACTATAACTTAGATCGCGCCCTGAAATGTCTGGTTAAGAGAAATCGCACGCAACTATGTCTAACGCCAGAGCGGGAGTTCAAAATCTTTCGTATAAAGATCCTATAAACGTATGACAGTCTTCCACGGCACTACGTGTGGAGGTGGTTTATCGTCCTATCCGCGATCATGGTGCAAGTGGTGCGCCACCTCACTGTCATGTTAGCCTCGATAGCAAAACGACTAACAGTCAAGCCTACGTTCTTAGCAGACCCGTACCAAAGAACCGCTATGTGCAGGTCCACGCCGGGCCCTGCATTTTAAGGATCACGGTGACTCAATTAGCTGGGTCAACGCCTTTGCAACAACTGGTATCATCCACCACGGGATAGCTTGATACCTCTCGAACTTCTATTGACCTTTCTCTCGTTTGGTTTTATACATTGTTATGCAGGGTCATACCCGCCTCAGTTAATCATGAAAGAGGCGCTACGCAGGTATCACACTGAATGTCAATGGTGCGTATCCTTCTTGGACGATGCACGGACCATGACGCAATCATAGCATCGTTCAGGTAACATGCACTTAATGGTTTCGCAGGAAGTAGTTCTGCCATGTTCGAGTGTTGCGTAGCTTCCCGTCATCCGGGACGCTCGACTGCCAGCACTTGATCCTCAGCTGTCTCATGCAAACGTAAATTGTTTTCGAGTTCTGACCCTACCGAAATTTTACTTTCTTTTAGTTCTCGACGGGGAAGCAGACTGTCATAATTGCGTTACGTGGAACCGCAACCGCCGAATGACTTTCGTTTTGAGGTGGGTCCGAGAATAATATGGCTGCACTTTGGCAAGCACTTTTGTGGTCATATTGCCTACCTCGTGGTGCAGAAAGCGACTATTATCAATCATCGAATGACAAGCATGATATTCACAACTTCCGAAGCACAATGGGAGATGTGTGACCATACTGCATGATTGAACCTTCTGACCAAATCATGTCACAATCACAGGTAAATGAATGGTTAGACGTCGCTGGTTAGCTACATTCGATGGCAGCCTCTAGCTTGCCTCTCCCGCCACCTGTCACGAACCCGATGAGGCTAACGTCCGCAGAGACATATATGACTGACCTCGTGGGCCTTGCGCTTCATCTCTTCAGTTGCTTCTCCAGTAGCCTTCTTTGCGCTCCCAATCTTTTCGCGACCGGTCTGCTTCGCACTCTCTGCCTTCTCCTGTACAGTCTGTGTCGCACCTTCTGATTTGCTCCTCGCGGTTTCTGTTGATGCTCCTATAGAGAGACGATTGGATGAAGATACGAGTGAGATCATCCTCATCGTCATACCTAGGGTCTCCTTGGTTTTTTCCGTGGCTCTTTCACCGGCTTCAATCGCGGACGCTAAACCCTGCCCCACTTTCTTATTAACCTGATAAAACGAGAGGGTAAGTGGCGAGGATTCGATGTGATGCACATTTGACGGCACCTTATCGGCAACATCTGCAACTTTCTCTGTGACTGTTTTTGATGCGACATGAGAGTCATGAATCTGACAAGAATACAGAAGGGCTGGTCGGAAAGTGCGTGGATTCCGTGCAACGCCGCGTAGCCCCGTTGACAACATTTGGCTTGTAATAGGCGGAAATATACGCAGAAACACGCTGCGGTCCTTTACAATCTGTGGAGGGCAGCAGTGAACATGCAGGCTCTTATACAGAGGCAGCGGGGCTATGACGTCGACACCAGAGGAAAACACAGCGGGGTTCATTCCACGTGACGTCACCATTTTCCTTATTTGGCTTTGGCAGCCGGGGCTGACTTCTAATACTGTAAGATGGAGATCCCGCCGGGTGCGTCCACCCACGTGATCTCCGCGCGTCCCCATTGGCTGCTGCTTCCGTCGGCTTCCCTTCCCTTTCATTGGTTGTTGTGTATGCTGCTGAGTGACGTCGTCTGCTGTGTGGTTCCGATGCGCTCAAGGAAGTCGACCAACTCTCTGCGACCTCCGCGGGATCCCCCCTCATCAACAACGAACCTCTCTGTGTGTGTCTGCATCGCTGCACTGCATCGGCACTTCGTAGAAGTGCAGCTTCCCCACCAATGCAACACCCATTTGCGTCCTTCGCATTTCCTTCAACTTCATTCCACCCAGATCGGACTGGACCATGACTAGTGGTTTGTAGAGACCTCCTCACCCATGGGCAACTCTACATTGCACTCTCTCCAGTGCGACGTCGTCAGCATACATTAGTTCTCTTCACAGAGTCCAGTGAAGAAAAAGCGTGTGCATAGTTACTGTAGTTGAATCACGTCCGAAGGCTACGTCACGCTTGTTTTTCTAATGGACGAGGACGACGGGTCGTGAAATGTCCAATGTGTTCAAAAACGCCGATTATTAGGAAAAAAAAAAAAAAACTAATAGCATCGACCACGCGGTTTGCTACGATGACAATGAAGAGTGTGGAGTGGCCCTACCTAACCTTTTTTCTTCCACTATCCACGTCGATCCTGAGAATTGAACGCAAGGCTCCGATGACATGGAAGTGTTTACTTGCATTTCCTCGTGATGGCCCTTTCCTGACTTCTGACTTCTTTTCTCCGTTCCTGCGATGGCGTATGACAGGTAGTCCTGCAGGCTGCGGGGTGCACTCTGTACCCTGGTCTATATTCCTCCTGCAATGAGGCGCCGCCGCATCGGCAGACTCGAAAAAACTTTAGTAAGTCGAGCGTGGCCCGTTACCGAAGCAGAATGCCAACTTGCGCCGGATCGTGTGTCAAGTGAAAAGGGGTATCACCCGAGGCAACTGGCCTTTTTCATCTGAACGTTCATCATGTCCACCAACGTTTTCAAGTCGTTTGCAGTCGCCGGTGTGGGAAATACTGTGGGGATGCCCATAGTCAAGGTAGGAGGTTCTTGCAATTTTTATCACTCCTGCCGCTCAACTGCTTTACCCGTGTTTTCCTAGTCCCTCCTGTCTCGGAATGCTCAAGTTATTGTTCTCACTCGCCCATCCTCGAAGAAGAGCTTCCCGGATGGTGTCAAACCCGTCCCTGTCGACTATTCCGACACCAAAGCACTTGCTGCCGCTCTCCGCGAGAATTCAGTTGATGTAGTCATCTCCACGCTGTCCGGAGAGGGGCTCCACGCCCAGTACAAGCTGGCAGACGCAGCTAAGGCGGCGGGTGTAAAATTATTCGTTCCTTCTGAGTTCGGCATGCCAACAAAGGGGGCCACAGAAGGTGTATTGGCGGAGAAGAGTAAACTTGCTGGTGAGTGTCGGTCCAACGACGTCATACGCTGGGCTAATGACCCCTATATGATCGTTAGACTACGCCCAGTCGATTGGCTTACCTATCACTCGTGTCTACGTACGTATCAGATAGTGTCTGCGCACGAAAAAGCCAACACTGACAATCTCTGGACAGAATGGTCTGTACCAAGAATTCCTCCCGTTCATGGTTGGTATGCCAGAAGCTGGAAAGTTTCTCATCGAGGGCAGCGGAAATGAGCCCCTCTCTCTGACCGCCATGTCTGATGTCGGGGGTAAATACGCTCCCAAGCTTTGTCCACTCATCCTTACTTACCCTAATCTCCACATGACATAGAGTATCTTGCATACGTCCTCACGACCCTTCCGCCTGAGCAACTTAGCAATGCCGAGTTGCGCATTCAAGGCGAACGCTCTACGTTGCGGGAACTCAGCAAATTGTACGATGTGCCTGTCGAGTTTGTTGACAGCGTTCCCAAGGATATTCCTCGTGCAGGCGAGAGAGAATGGCTACAGACATACGTGGCGAAGGGCGCGATGAGCACGGGTTACGACATCACTGCGGGTAGAGACGATCCTGCGCTTGCGGGATCAGCAAATAAATTATTCCCGGGATTCCGGTTCAAGACCGTGAAAGAAACACTGGGTTTGTGACGAAGATCAAGCGAGGGTATGCCAACGTCGAGAATCTCAAGTTTGGTTGTGTATAACAAATTTCTGTCCGCGTCGACGCCCTGTTATTTATGTAACGTTACAGTTTCCGCGATTCGTTTAGTGATCACTGTACATAGTTGCCAGGGAATACACCCTGCACGCCGTTGAGACGACCAGTCCACCAGTCTTCCTGACTTTCTGTCTTGGTAACGACTTCGATACGATCTCCGGTCTTGAACGATAGGTCACCCTCCGCCTGGGGTGCATTAGATCGGTTGTCAAAGTATGATAAGAGGGGCTCACCTGTGCGTCGAAATCATACAAGGCGGTAACATACTCGGGCTCCGGCTTGGGTTTCGGCTTCAGTGGCGGTGGAGGAGGAGGAGGCCGCTTTGCTGCCGCTGCAGCACTAGTACCGTTGCTAGAGGCAGAAGATGCGGAAGCTGTGTATGGTGGAGGGGCGGCTGGCTGGCTGGCCGGCGGTGGAGGTGGCTTTTTAGTGTAGGATGGAGGAGCAGTTGCATGCAGTGATGACGGTAAATTGCGAGTGGCTGCGCTGGCTGTGCTCGACGTAGTCATCACGCTCGGAGCGCGGCCAACGGATGGGCTTGTCGCAGAGCGATTCGACTGTACGAGCTTCGCTGAAGTGTGGTCAGTAGACATACCTAAAACACGTGCAGACATACAGGTAGAGATGATTCTCTTCGCAATATTGAGCTCTTCAATTTGGCTCCACGCGTCAGTCCGTTTGCCTTCGTAATCGGACTGGATTTGGGACCCGGGGACGTTGCTGACATCGTATCTACCCTCTGCGAACGTGTGCAATTTCTCGAGGAGAAGATAATAGATGTTGAGCCTGGAAGGGGCAGTAAGCTAGTTGTGAATTTTCGGGCCAACAGAATGAACGATAAGCTGACTTACTGCATGTAATAAAACGAGTGAAAAAGAGGATCGATGAAATGCGTGGCAAGTTGCATGAACCGCGGGAGATCCTCTTTGAGCGCGTTATTGATATAATCATACTCATTCGTAGCGACTTCAAAATCCTGTTCCAGCTTGAACAAATTCTTCTCATCGCTCAAGCTTTTCTCCTTCTTGTCTCTGAGCTTCGTGAGTGAGTTGTTGTACCTGTCGTAATCGACGAGCTTATGATCGCGCTTGGTAATTGTCTTGCGAATAATCTTGAGGACGCCCTGGAATTCCTTCAAGGGGCCAACAACGCGGCTCTCAATTAACTCGAGTTCCGGAGATATGGTCGTGCGAAGTTCATCCATGTACTTGGCATAGTCGGGTGTGTTGTTGATCGTGTCCGCTGCAGAGGGGTGCTTGCTCCCGAGGCTGAGTTCGCCCGAGATTGGTGAAAAGAGGAAATTGAAGTGATTTGCGAAAGCATTTGCTGATGTGAAGAGGGCTTTGACAGGAGCGACATAGTTAAGACGTTTATATAGGGATTAGAGTGAAACTTACCTTTGACTGCTTCGGTGAACGCCTTGGTGTCTTTCAAGAGCTTCTCGGTGGCTTTCTCGAGAACAGCAAAATGACGATTGAGTTCGTCGAACTCGGGATCGGACGAAGCTAGGGAACGTTGTGAAGCGCAGGGATAGGAGGGCGGAACCGCACATACTCTTTGAGAAGCCAGTTTTGGACGTCACGAAGTGTGGCGTTCTGCACGAAGAATTGTCAGATCACAGGAAACCTCACCGTATTGCTTTGGGGTGAATGCAGGAGCCCGCACTCGACAAGAGGGGGTTACTCACCGTTTGATCGCCTTTGTGAAGCCCTTCATGGTGCTGAGGGACAGCTGTGGAGAGAAAGCTTACTTCCTTCGGTTGAAGCCCGGACGCAGTTAGCGCTTGATCGATGCGCAGCGACCAGACGGATGGTAAAACAACAAACGTCAGTTGGGTGACCCGCTCATGGACGATAGCATTGCTTATGTAAGTAGACCGATGCATCATGGATAAAATACACTACAGGTCTTCCCAAATTCACTAAGGAACGCTCCCAACCAGAACTAAAGCGAACAGGACGCCTAGAGTGCTTAGGAGCACGGTCACTCTGCACTCGAAACCACTCTAATTGTTGTCGGCCGTAACAGCAAGTGTGAGTGTCTCTAACCTGCCCTTCCCCTTGCACTCTTTCAGTAGTAAGTCGTTGAGAACTTTGAACTGTGTCGGATCTATAAGCAAGACCTAAGTTTACGAGCCGTAAATAATGGGAATCCGAATGATCATGCGGAAGAACATACAATCTCCCAAACGTCATCGCGCTTGTCCGCTCGTTCGACGCGCTCTGCAGAAGACTCGATCTGCGGCTCGAGACGTTCGCCATCTGTGGAGGGGATGATGACCCGTACGCGCATCCGTGCACGTTGAATCGGCAGTGTCGAGCCGGCCTGGATCAGTCGCAATGTCTCTGCCACCTACAAAGTGTGAACCCAGTATAATTGAACCGCAGGCAGAAAAGGGGATACCTGGCTTTTAGCATTCTTGCCAACCTTCACGCTCACCCCGGCTTCTGTCATCGCCTTTTCGATCATACCGACGGGGTAGGGTCTCTGCGTTGCAGGTTCGACACACTTCTCAGCTACCAGAGTGGCAATTTCTTTGCGCAAGGCTGTAAGGTCGTGTTCGCGCTCTTTCTCGCCCACTTGAACCTCTCCTTTTTTCAGTATCTGAAACTGGTGGTAAAAAAATTAGGACCTCGTGCAAAGGGTTTCCCCGTTTACCTCCTTTACAACATCGTCGACGGATGAACTCCCGAAGGCTTTCTGGAGGTCGTTGGACTTGGCCACTTCGCCTTTCGATACGTTGGTGAATACGTTAGAGATCTGGAGAACGTCATCCAGGTTCGTTTCGCTGGTGTCATTGTAAGCCTCCGCATGGTAACGGGGATATGTAGATCAGGCGTACACCCCGTTCCGCCATTCTTGCACTTTGTTCTTATAACATGCGATCTGGTGACAGCATTGAAGCTTATCCACCTCCGACGTCTAGTATCACTTGCCTCGAATCGCTTTCCACCTTTCTTGAGTCGTACGATGGAAACATTCGTAAGCCTGACCAACCGATATGTTTGACCGTAGAATAAGAAGATATGGTATAGCAGCACTCACTTGATTTGATTAGAAGGCTGTTGGATGGGCATGGCAGCGATACAGATATGTCGATTATGGATACAGTCTAAAGAACGATGCGATTAATGGTTTCATGTGTTTGGCTGGCGCCTGCCCATGACTGGTGTCGACGTCACTGAATTGATTTCCACGGAAGGCTTTCTTTGCGAAACTTTTTGTTATTCATCGTACGACGTGCGTCTGAGGCACTTCTGAGGTTCGAACCTCAACTCAACTATGGACACCTGCTCTACACTCAGTTGTTCACCCACACCTCTGCCTCCCTCGGGCTATTAGGCTCTTCATTGGCGGCCAATGAAGTCATGGCTCGGGCCCAATTAGTAAGCTCGCCGCCGGCACTTCCCGAGTTGGTAGGCAAACAACAAATATGCTTACGTACGCAGTTGTGCCGGACTTGCGGTCGTCTCAGTCATGTCCACCGTTCTCGCCACACAAGTCAGGAAACATGCCAAGGGCCCAGCGAAGCCAGCAGGGCGTTACTGGAAGGGAAAGGCACCGAAGGGTGCAGGACTGGCCTCGGAATCGGAAGAAGAAGAAGAAGAACTGCAAACAATAGAAGAGGATGTACCTCTGGCCGGCGAGCAGGGGCTCCGGAAGGATGAAGACGAGGACAGCGCACAGGACACTAAACCTTCAGCGCCTAAGGGCGCAAAAATCAACGTATCCCTCAAAAATATTCAGATATCACGAGAAGGTGGGTGTTTATGTCACCCGTGTTCAACATCGTGAATGACTAAACTACGCAGTCGAAGAAGAGGAAGAGGAGGAAAGCCTTCAAGAAGAAGAAGAAGAAGACGAATCAGAGGCAAGTATTGTATGAGTGTCCTGTCCCCTGTTGTGCTCAAGTTTTCCCCAGTCTAGCGAAGAATCAGAGTCGGAGGATGAGAAGCCCGCGCTTAGATTCCGACCAGTCTTCGTACCAAAGCATGTATCATTTTGTTTTCTCGATCCGTACTACTTACTGACCGTATCCACATTGCAGACGGGGACGCGCTACGATAACAGAAAGAGATGCTATTGCCAAAGAAGCGGAGGAGATGCAGAGGCGACGGGAAATGGCTGCAGAAGAGAGAAAAAGAGAAAGTCACGACCTTGTCGCGGAAAGCATCAAACGAGAGCTGGCAGAAAGTACGATCCGTTTTTGCCGATGCGTGTCGTACACTTACGCGTCACGTTTGCAGAAGAGAAAGAAGAGGATGTTCCTGACGTTGATGATACCGACGGAATCGATCCTGAGGGAGAGTTCGAGGCGTGGAGGTTGCGGGAACTTGGAAGGATCAGAAAGGAGAAGGAGGAAGAACTTCGTCGGGAAGAAGAAAGGGAAGAGATCGAACGGAGGCGCGCTCTCCCGGAGGAACAGCGACTGAAGGAGGACCTGGAGCGAGCGAAAAAGTCAAGGGAGGAGAAGCCGAAGGGAAAACAGAAATTCCTTCAAAAGTATTGGCATAAAGGTGCATTTCACCAGGTGGGTTCCTTCATTTGGGCATCGTGACGGTCCAACTCCTAATTATACAACACGCTAGGATGATGAAATTCTCAAACGACACGACTACACGGAGGCCACGGAGTCTACCATGGACGTTTCGATGCTGCCCAAGGTGATGCAAGTGAAGAACTTTGGAAAGCGCAGCCGTACCAAGTACACGCACCTTCTCGACCAAGACACTAGTGCGGGGACTGGTGGTTTTGGTGGGGTAGGCTCTGTCAGGTCTGGTGGCCGATCGATAGACGGGGGAGGCTGTTTCCTGTGCGGCGGTCCACATCTAAAGAAGGGTAAGAACTCATTTTGGAGTGGTCACCCGGTTCCTTACCTTTCGAGTCAGACTGTCCTCAAAACATGGCGCCAGACGTCTCACGAAGACCGGCGACCAACAGCCAACCCGAGAAGGGTTACCCGCGGCGCATTGACGAAGATCGTCGCTCGTCGAGGAATGACAAACCTCGGCGTCTAGATAGGGACGACAGGCCCTACGACGCGAGTTCCCGGAGACGTCAGTCGCGATCACCATACGGAGCGAGACGGACAGCCAAGGATCAAGGGGATGCCCGAGATGACTACAGTACAAAACGCCGTCGCCTAGATTAGCTACAGTATAAACGTGCTGTGCGACTGTATCACATGTAAGTACTTTAACAGGAACCGTCGTCCCCCTGATGTGGACCGACACGTTTTCTAGAAGCTTTCTATATCATCCCGTCTTATCTTCTATCGGCATTCCTGATCAGTGGGGAGAATGCTGTGGCCCGTGGGGAGTTATAAGTCTCAGGTGACACGACTCTTCGTCGTCCGCTCCTACTGATCGATAAGGTGAGTGTCCCAGCTTCCACTCACACCTAAGCCTTGTTACGGGCCTTCTAGATGAACGTCTTTATGACCCAAGTGGCGCTGGCTGCTAAGGAGGACGATGTCAAAATCGAGCTCGCGAAAATTCTTCATAAACCACCCTTTCCAGATGACCCAGTGAACTTTGAGATCACTATATTCCGGAGGCAAGACTCTCGGGGTCGCGTTGGGATCCTCGCTCTCCCAAGTGCCACAGTTGGCGATACCTTTCTGCGCTCCTATGGCTCGTCTGGTGTTACTGTCAAAGGCAGTCGGATTATTTTCAAACACAGTACAAAGCCCATTACAGCAGAGAAAATCGCTCAGCTCAACTCCACACCTTGGCAGGACCCGTTGGAATTGCAGAGGGAACGAGAGAAAATGGTGCAAGATGGTAGGCCGTATCGCCTTGCTGAGTTCGCTTTTGGCCGCTTTCTTGCAGACGACAAGTTCGTTGCTGAGTGTACGGCGGAAGGGGATGCCGAAGTTGCTTGCGATCTGGAACGACGACAGGTTCGCTTCACACTTCGCAAGCAACGACGACATCCCGACTCTGACGTCACCGTCTCGATGTTGGCCATGACTTTATCGGCGGACGAAGCAGTGTCTGCTTGGTATCCACCTACTTTACTGGATTCCATTATCGGAACGGATTCTCCCGTACTTTTCCTTCGGGCCACTACCTTTCCTATCTTCAAAGTGGAGAAGACGGGGCTTCTGGGCAGTGATGCTAAGGTGTCACGCGTTCAAGGTTTGTCGAGGGACAGGGCAATGCCTCCAGGCTGTTTCAGTTTGATGTGTACATTCAACTCTCGTGACGATTCCAGCACATTTGCCTATGCTTGCCAGTCCAGGCTTCGAATCAGTCACATCCCGTCAATGGATATAGCCGTTACCCTCGGCGACGCCTCATGCGACGAGGATGCTCTCGATGACTTCCTCTCTCAACTTCCTTTCCCAGCCGCCTTTGAGGTAGAAAAGGCAGTCACCAACCGTATTCTTACCGTCGATGGAGCGATATCCTTGCAGGACACATTGACCGAGCTTTCGGAGTCCTCCCACGACGACCTCGCTTCTATCCTACGAAAGTTCATAACTGACTTAGAAGAAGAAGCCCCGGCGCGTCGCCGCCGCCGTGGGCGGCGTCGCCGGAGTTCGGACGAGCACCCTTTGGCTTTGCGTCTCAAACAAGCCGCTTCCGATTACATTGCAGACAAGCAGAAGCCAAGGGGGAGACTTCAACCGACAACTTCTGCCGCATCGTACACCTTTCATTTGGTTTTAACACCGACTAGACACATCTTGGAGGGACCAAACGCCGATCAATCAAACAGCGTCCTTCGCCGTTTCGGAAAAAGTGAAAACTTCCTTCGCGTTTCCTTTCAAGATGAAAATCGTTCAAAGTTGAGAGGAGATTTTGAAACGTCCATCAGCGACTTACTGAAGGGACGTTATCTCCCGGTGTTACTGAATGGGTGCCGTGTGGCGGGACGACGATATGAATTCTTGGGTTATTCCATGAGCGGCCTCCGCGAACACTCCTTGTGGTTCGTGACGCCTTTTACGGATGCGGATGGCAAATTGTGGGATCCCGAGGCTATCAGGAGTAGTCTGGTACGTTTTCCAAAACTTGTGACATCTGATCACACTCATGAACACGACTTATCCCAGGGGGACTTCTCGCGACTCTTGTACCAGCCAGCGAGGCTTGGGGCCCGCTGGTCTCAGGCGTTCTCTGCTACCGATCCATCGGTGGTTATTCAGCCTCACGAGATCCGGAAAATTGACGACAGGAAGTCACCATGCGGAACGGTTATGACGGATGGGTGCAGTCCAATATCGACAGAGCTCTTACGTGACATTTGGAAGGGGTATTCGCAAACCAAGAAGTACGGCTCAAAGTATACACGCCCTTGTGCCATGCAATTCCGCTTGGGGGGTGCAAAGGGAATGGTGGTCGAGGATCCTACTTTGGCCGGTAAAGTGGTCTGTCTTCGTCCGTCTCAGACCAAATTCGAGGCACCAGAAAACCGGACGTTCGATATCCAGGCCACTTCCTTGAGGCCCAAGGCCATGTACCTCAACCGACCACTTATTGTCCTGCTGGAGTTCCTCGGTGCGAACTCTGAGCACATCCTTAAACTGCAGTCAAATGCAATCGACGAGGCTAAATCCGTCCGTCATTCGCTTAGCGACGCATCCGCAGTGCTTCATCAGCACGGGTTAGGGGCTTCGTTCAGACTTCCGTCGCTAGTCCACAACATAAAAACCATACTTCATCTAGACCTTCAGACGGAAGATGGTGAGGAGGGATACCACAGTGATTTACTGATGAATTCCCTGGACTGTGCCGAAACGCACGTGCTGCGCGAACTGAAATATCGGGCCCATATTGCGGTGCCTGGCTCGTTCACCCTTTATGGAGTATCGGACGAGTGGAATTGTCTTGAAGAAGGCGAAATATATGCGACTGTATTGGATGAAAGAAAAGGCCTTAGGCAGGCGATCACTGGTCGGGTTGGCATCACTCGTAGCCCTCAAATTCACCCGGGCGATGTCCAGATCGCCACCGCGGTTAGGCGCTCGGAACTGGAGCACCTCACGAATGTGGTCGTGTTTTCGTGCAAGTGAGTACTTGTGTGTGGTTGGGTATCACTACTTATGACGATGACCTAGGGGCGATCGACCCTTGTCTTCTTGTCTGGGTGGTGGAGACCTCGATGGGGACGACTTCAATATCATCCTAGACGTACGTTTAGAAAGTTTTTGTTCGAAATCTGTTTTCCATTTGTCTCATAGCCTCGTCTACTTCCTACGCAAACATACCCGCCCGGAGGATATGAATCACTTGGAAACAAAGAGACGAAGCACCCGTGTGGAATTTCGGATGTTATAGACTTCGTCTTCAATTTCGTGAGTCTGGGTACATACATTCTGTCTCGTACTCAAAAGTTTTGTTAGATCGAATCCGACATAGCAGGGCAGATTGCGATAGCGCATTTAAGATTTTCCGATCTCAAGGATCCGAGCTGTGTAGAATGCCTGCAACTTGCAGAGCATGCTTCTCACGCAGTCGATTTTCCCAAGACCGGAACACCTGTGAATTTGGCGGACCTACCGCGACTCAAGAAACAGCCCAAGCCTGACTTCCTGGCGCTTGAGGGTCGCGATCTGATGAGCGACCAGTTTTACCACAGCCCCAAACTGCTCGGACTTCTGTACCGGAGGGTCCCTGTCAACCCGTGGACTCCACGCGAGTGGGATCGACAATACTCTCCCTCTCAGGGAGCTAAGATCGAAGAGGCATTGCGCGGAGTGGGACTCTTCGCTCTTGGTCTGCCTCCTTTGCAGGTACCGCCCACCGAGCTATACGAAGAAATGCGATACCTTCTGGACGAGTACTGCGACCAACTGAGCGCCATTGGGAAATCTCACACTCTTTCCAAAAACAAAGACTTCCTGGTAGCAGAGGCCGAAATTGTCAGTGGGACACTCATGGCTACGTGGTCGGATCAGCACCGACGTAGGGAGGCAGTTGCAGCCATGAATCTGCAAGTAAGTGTCGTCATAATCCCCGTGACAAGTAAATCTCATGTTCGGTAGACCTATGAGCTTGTCCGCGCTGTACGGGCCGAACTACGAGCCAGAGAGACGGAACGCGAGAATGATGACGAAGAAACCCTCGATGATTCCGAGTACGAGTATGAGGATGAAGATGACTTCTACAAAGAGATTAGAGTCATAGCCAAGCATTTTCGTCGTGCATGTGCGGCATGGTTCGTTGCGGAGGAAGCACTTCGCGAATGCCCAAATTCGTACGGTCCGCAGAGCTTTGGCTTTATAGCTCTGGGGAGGATGCTAGAACTCATCAAAGCGGCAAGGGACTTGCAGTGAATGGCCTGTTGTAAACGAGGCGTGCTGGCGATAGTATACCTGAATACGAAGTCTACCGTGTAATACATACTTGCAGTCAAAAGCACTCGAATCGCGACCTAGTTTTGCACACGACACGCTCTTCAGGTTAATACAGAAATGCACTGCTGCGTTTGCAGTTTCCTTCGCATCTCCAGGTGGGTGCGAACTGATGGGCAGCTCTTCGCCGACATGATGCCAGACGAACTCAGACTGACTAACCAACCAGCGACTCGCCGGAAAACCCCTGAACACGCCCCACACCGCGCCCGACTTAACGCTCATCGTCCCTCGGCGTCGACACCAACGATGACTTGACCACCCAACGCGCCAGGGGGTGAGCACCGCTGCTGGTCACCGAGAGGGATGATATCGGCCCGTAGATGTGAAGTAGGGTAGCAGGAAAGACACCGAGCGTACGGCATTAGACGTAGATCATGCAGAGTGTGGGGTTGTGGGCGGCGACTAGTGGACGACTGGCATAAGTAATGTGGGTTTTGTTCACTATGAGTAGGAATGCGTGGACTTGGAAAAGAAAGAGTTCCTACCCAAACATGTGAGAGAGTACTATCACCGCCGGTTCCACCACCCTAGCTCAATTCACAGGAATCCTGACTCCTCGATCCGAAGTAAAAGGTTCGCAGGAGGTGGGCCGATAATGACCCGGCGTTCCGGCGTGTATTGGTGGACGTTGTTTCGAGGACCTTCTCTCTCCCATGGCTACAAGACCTGACGTGAAGCAACGATGGAAATGACCCATCTTGTAGCCGTTGTCCAAAGCCGGCAGAGCGGCAGTCTGGAATGTGCTTGCCTTTGACAACGGTGGACCAGGAGGCATAGCCTAATTCCTCTCGCTTCCACTCAACTCTCTCATCGACTTGCCAGTTGCTGGATCCTTTTGACATCAAACCATTACGGGACATCAAACGTGTCCTGCGTGCTGAACAGCACGTGAAGGCGACATCGTCGGACGGTGACCCTGTGTTGGTATAGCGGGATATCCGGCTATATGCGTGTCAGCCTCAGCACACCGTACACGAAGTGCGCGTGGTACCTCAAGATGCACTATACGGCTCACGAGTGACACCTACCGATGCGTGATTGTGGAAAATAGATTCCCCCAACCACATATATGACATACAGAGTGAAAGATATTCGTGCGCACGATGAGAATGCAAACCATTGGCTTGACTCTGCTGTTCAACTAAGTGCCGGGACCTGCAGCGTCTAAACACAGTGAGCATTCCACTTAACGGGGAAAGGGGAATGGCACTTCGATTACAATGTACGATGATCAAAAGCAGGATACCGATATCAAAAGAACAACGGCGATCAGTCCGCGCATTCTAGCCATCGATCATTGACAGTTTTTGTCTGTCTGCGGCTCAGGGCAGAGCCAGCCAGAGCGCCGACAACAGTGGGAACTGCGGTGTGCCCAAACCAGTGACGGGGTCCCACCCCTCCGTAGCGTTGAAGCCACTCGTACCACACCCGGGGTTGTTTCCCTCAGTGATGTCCTTGAATGCGCCGGTGAACATGGACGAGTAGATCTTCCGCCCAACGTACAATGAGTGTCAGCCACAGAAGGGAACGATTAACTCACCACAGGGTTAATAAAACCAATCGGCTTCTTTCCGTGCGCGAGTCGGGCATCATTTACCATCGTTAGAATAGCCCCAACAACGGGGGTTGAGGCCGACGTGCCGTAAACAAGGAGAAATTCACCGTCGACCTACCATTGCCCAACATATGGGTGGGGAAGTACAGATAAGGGCCAAGTATATGCGGAGAAAAACTCGGGGGAACAAACCGCGATAGCGTAATTGGCTCCGTTCGCAGAAATATCTGGAAACGCGCGACTCTATACCGGGCCATCAGTCAATTCACCTCATGGACGATCAAATTTGCTCACCCTTCCTGTTGAATTCCAAAGACCAGCATATTCCACAGCATATTCCTTCCCAGCTTTGTCCATCCAACCACTGATGGCACCAACCTGGTAGTCTGGGATAGCAAAGTAGTTGCTAAATCCTCCACTCGAATAGATGACCTCTTCGCATGCTTGCTCCGGCTGCGGGTCGTCCACGGATGCATTGGGTTTCATCATAGTGGCACCAACGGATGTAATGTAGGGACAGGTCGCGGGGAAGGTCGGGTTAAAGAGGGTACCTGATGCACTTTGGGTACCTAACGAATACAAACAGGAAAAGGAAAGGAACTTTGAGCGAAATCACGACTACGAAGTGCTTGTCAGTTAGACTCACCGTCGGGATTCAAGCACACTCCTAGAAAGCCTGCAACACCATTGTCGCCGGTGCAATAGAGGACGGTAATGCCGAGGAGCCCAAGTTTGGCATACTCCGCACACTGACGAGCTGCATAGAACGGCGTAAGGTCTGCTTCGTTATACCCGTAGGATGTCGAGATCACATTAGCTGGTTTGACGGTACCGCATGCTTCGTTGCCTGCGGGAAGCGTATTCACCACAACTTCATACTCGCTAAGGATAGTGTGCAAGAAGGAAACGCACCTTTGTAACCCCCCGCCGCTGGATCTGGATAGGTTGCATCAATACTGGGATCATCTCCACCCTCAAAAGCGCAATAACTTCCATCGATGGCATCAAGGAAGTTGTTAAATGAACCCCCTGTAAGAGTTCTTTCACCATATGACTGGCCGGGAAAATAGGTCTATACCCTCAGCTACGTCGCCAACTTGGTAGAGAGAGACAGCTTGCTTGCCAGAGACAAGGGACATGCCATACTGGAGATCAAGGTTAGGTTCCCCACTATAATTGAAGCCCGTGTATTGCGTCTGATAGTAGCCTGTTGCGGGGATACAATTAGGACAGTGATGTGAGGTCTTGAAAGTCACGCAACCTACCACCGTCAATAGAAACCAGCATTGGTGTTTTCCCGATCAGATCCGTGGAGAAATTCCGTGCGAACATTTGCAGGTCACTCTGGACGAATGACTGGGGAGTGTACTCAACTGGTTTACAACCAAGCGAGATTAACGACGGACAAGTCGAAGTTGTATGATACACACCGATTCCGTAGCTGTTCTCTTCCGTCGCGACAGGATCGTAATACAAGCCATAGAGCGCCCTGAGGCATTCGGGAATTATGACGGTGTCACATTGGTCTAGTTGAATGTCACTGGTTTGCAAAGAACCTGACGTTTTGGGACCGTCAAATCCACTGCCGGGCTGACCAACTTTAATTCGAGACTTATTGCCATCGCGACGTCCTATCCTTGCGTCAAAGTGCACGGATGGGAGCACGAAGTCGACATGATGGCTGACATGTTCAGGAAGATGGTATGCTTCACAAGCTGAACGGGAGAGTGATTAACGAAAGACGATATACATAGAACGGAACGCTCATTCCAAACGACACAACTTACCAACGTGCTCCGTGCCAGATACGTGCTTGTAGATATTGTAGTCTGTGTGCATCAAATGTTCGGCTTCCTCGACGGAGGCATCAACTTTAATCCAGCCTCTGGACGGACCAAGCTGGATACGGTGAGCATCGATACCCATGGATAAGAGCCATTCGCGGACGGTGTCAATGGTATCGGAGGTGGGAGAGAATTTGTTGGCAATATCAGAGGGAGACCAGTGGTTACCGTAATTTGGAGAGTCTGGATGAGACACGTCGAGAAGGAAGTCACCGATCTGTTCTATGTTTCTTTGCTTCAAGGCAAAGCGGAGAGGCAGCGTAGATGATGCATGGTGACGGCGCACGAAGGACCAATCCGGGGGTACGGCCGTGCGTTTTTCATGTACCACGTAGGGGCTGATAGTTGGCCCAGCGGACCCGACGAGCACGAGACTGAGACTGAAGAAAGCGAAGGAAACGAATGACACCAGCGGGGTGCACATGCTAGACTGTAAGGAGAGTCGACGACCAAGACGAGGTAACAAACCAACCCAGTTAAATTCCCGGCAGATCCATGCCGTCAGTTGGACTAGAGCCGTGTGTGGCATTGTATGTAGCAGCAAAATCACCCTTCAACACGATATCCACGAGGCGCGCCATTCAGATCAGATACACTCCTGCATATGCATTCCATCGCGCATACAGATGATTGCCGCAACAACCGGTCAGAACTCACGTTCAACGACGAAATCAGTGACTATTCCGCCCAAACTCTTGTTCGGATGCTCAGCGGTGATGATACCTGTCGCTGAGGAAGCTGCTTATTGTTGCCGACATAAGTAGAGCACTTCGTTAGCCGTATGTACGTACCGGGTTGGCAACCTGAGTGATATCGATCATAGCCTGAGAAAACGCAGAAGGTCGGTCATAGGTCATAACGCTTTACTCCATCGTGGCGCGTCGCGACGATGCACGTGTCACGTGACATTCCTCGCGGCACATGATTTTTTCTTCCACTCGTTCATCGTGGAGATGGAGCCGTTGCCATTCACGAATCGGTGTGGATATCCTCATCCTGGCTAGTCCTTCACACTAGAACTATCGGTTGTGCCGATACGCTGGGTCAAACTGACCTTTTGATTCAGCAGAAGCCATCGGGAGTCTATGAGTCTATGGAATCTGTGACCTTGAAGTCTTCTTGAACCAACGACATCCCAGAATTAAAACCTGTGAAACGGGGGACCTGCTTGTGCCTCTTGTGTGTAGACTATTCGGTTCACCTCGAGTAGTTGAAGTGAAGGCTCTACAAGGCAGGTGTCATTCTAAATAGCTTCCGATACTCACATTCGTCGGACCGTGAAATCCTATCGATTGGCATTGCCCCTCGCCAGATGAGATCGCGAATGAGCTCGAGGAAATTGACGGAGAACTTCTCAGAAACAAGGTTTCTTACTTCCCTGGCATTGTGACGTTGTCCCTCCTCGAGGGGCATGTTTCCAAGTTGTAAGTTCTTGTGTTCAATGTTTCTGCGGAGTGACGCCGAGCTAAGTCATTGTCCTGTTGAGTGTACATACTTCCGAAGTGCAGATTCTTTACCTGCAATGCAGTTGACAACGACGTTGCCAACATGTGGATGACTAACCGACACGGGATGGATGTTCCTTCAGTTGGATACCTCTGTGAACTGATTGAAAGGTCCCTAGCGGAATCTGAGAAGAGTTCAATTGAAGAGACAATGTCCGAAGCCTCGCTGCCAAATTGCCCATGGCAGGTATAGCCAACAGATTGTTCAAGCTAGGGGAGTTCGACCCGAACTACAAGACCTTCCATGCAGTTTTGCACTTTGTATCTCATGATGTTGGTACAGATTATATTCCGTTTCGGAGACTGCAAACATTCGACACATTCTCCAGACCATCGTGGCGAACGGCCGTAATGGCAACCAGTTTACCCCCACGCCATTGTTCCATCCAACTTCAGTTTCCTGTGTGCAGGATAAGTGCTCATTTCGAAACGAGGAAAAGAATCAGATAATGAGAACGATGCGACGGTGGAACTCATAGATAAGCTGGGTCGATTTTATGACCCTGCTTCATAAGTGTTCTACACGCACTTTGAGTAGGGGCCGCCATTGTATCGCGACGGTGATGACTCTCACCGCCATCACAGCCCTTCAATCCTCAGGAGAGAAGCTAGGTCGCACTGCCAAAGTGAGGTACTCCATTCTTCCCCTCCTGGCAGGTTTTGTGCCATCCTATATCAATGATTTTCCGTGGACAACTCGGCATGGCCATCTATCGGCTGTAAAGCACCGTGGGCTTCGAAGCTGAAGACGATTAGCCACCAGGGGTAGATTGCATGACATGGTTGCCAGAGGTACGAGTGTGGTGTGGCAGGGGTGGGAGGCATCGTCGATATAACCGGGCGGTCTTCAAGTTTGGAGGAAGGCCAGTTCAACAAGAACAGTGGCCCACAGCAGTAGGTCAAAGGAGGAGGAACTTGCAGTCAGTGGCGAGCTGTTGGTCGACTTGAATACGTTACTATAAACTCGTTCCGATGCGTTGAACCTGGGGACTAAGTTCTTCATGGAATATATACCTTGCATGCTTGCGATCAAGAGCTCAAGAACGCGACCGAGTTACATGTTCACGAGATTGATTACAGGAAATTTACAGTTACAAGCGCTGTTTCCTTTCCATCTCCATGTGGGTGCTAAAGGATGGGCCACGCTCCATACCTTGAGACACGTTAGCCATGAACAGGTAAGACGCTGGGGAGACGTACCAAGGAACAAGTCTGATGGACTCAGGGTTTCATCTCGACCCATCAAGATGTCTAGGTGAATGTTGCTACGTTGCAAGGCGGGCATATGAGGATTCTAACAGGACAGCAAGTCAACGGAGGAAAGAACTGAACATGGGAAACCTACCGTGGACACGGCTCTACGCTCCATCAGAAGTCGGGCTGGTGCATGAAGGCCATACAGCTCACGCAGCATGATCAATTTCAGATTGTCTTGGGTTTCCTCCCACTTCAAGAAGCCGATCAACCAGAATAGCGCAGGGAAAAGAACGCGAAGGACGTACATGATCAAGACGGTGTTGGAGAGGGTTGGTTGACTTGGTTTCGGCTGCGATGCTTCGAGGGCCAAACTGTAGCGTGTCATGCAGACCAAGACTATTAGCTGTGTCGTTCAGCGATGCAGATTTGGACGGTGCAGGTGGTACGATGCGCATAGACGGATCCTGATATGCGTCTGATCAACCGTCCGTCCGCCGACGTGATGCTGCCAGACAACTTACCATGGTGGTCGCAGTGGGACGCGTCATGTGCATCGATCACGCGTTGTCCATGGTGTGACAGGGTGTGACATTTCCCCACAGCGTGACTCTAATCTGTCCGTGGTGGTCACTCGAGACGGGACTGGGCGCGCCTCTTATCACCCAACGTCTAAACTGCCTGTCTTCCTATCCACGCAGACGACGTCACACTTGTGAACCCACAGAGTCATCCCGGGCTCACCACCGGCGTGCAGCTTGCTAGCATGTCCAATAGACCCACCAGGTCTTCGAGTATCCCAGTTCGGACCACAGTTCCTTCCTCTCCCGTTCGTAACATAGAATCTGTGATCTCTATACCTGCCTCCATCAGTCCAGGCCAGTCCCGCCCTCGAATGATGAGCCAAGCATGGTCACCAAGAACCGTTTCAACGGGTGAACAAAGATCATCGTATGTTGCACGGCGGAACGGCGCTGTCGCATCAAGTCTGCCGACGAGGCCTGGTGCTCAGCCTTTGGCGCATTCCGTCTCCTCCGGTCGAGGGACGACTACCCCCTACCCCACTTATGAACCTCGTGTGATCAGAGCCGACGGGGCTCGCAATGTGGACGTTGCCTGTCCGTCATCTTCGTCGGTGTCGCCCCGCGCTCGACGACCAAGTGGGACCGGCACATCCAGTGCGCCAGTTACCCAAAGGTCCTCTGCACCGCATCCCACATCCGCCAGTTCAGAACTGGTACCATTCCCTCGCCCTGCCTATCTAGAACATTCCGCTCTGCGCGACCTGTTACAGACGGAAGCTCCTTCTTCACTGCCTTCCGGCGGGTCGCAGACAACTACCAGAGCGGATAATCTATCTAGTGGGAGTAGACCCCGCAGATCTCCTTCAGTCGATAGTGACGAAGAGGACTCCAGTCCTCCCAGGGAATTGCGCAAAAGCCCGCCTCCCGTGGTTTCAGCATCGCTACCTGCATTATTATTACCCACCCGGTGGTGTGACGAGTACAGAAATTCACTTCTCAGCATATCAGGCGATGGACGAGACCTCATTTACCAAGGTGAGCTGAGGCATGTAGAAAGCGTGCATAAGGTTCACCCCCATTAGGGACTCCCAGTGCCTCTGAGAAAGACACCGCCGCTGCTCGTACAGTTGTTCCCGCTCCCTCTGCATGTGGTATCTATTACTTTGAAGTTGAGTTGACGGGCAAAGCCTCGAAGAGGTATGTACATGCACTGTTGTGCTATGCTTGTCCGTTGAGACCGTGTCTACAGTCGCGTCAGCATTGGGTTAGCATCTCAAGGTGTTTTGCTACGAGGTTAATCAATGACTTTGGACATGTAGCTTTATAGGTCGTGAGGTCAAACTTTCCCGTTTACCAGGATGGGAGAAGAATTCCTGGGGATATCATGGTGACAGTGGCACGATATACTCTGGAGAAAGGAACGGCACGACTTTTGGGACCACGTTTGGAGGTTCGTAGCGCTCCGTCCTATGCGTGAGAATTGATAGCGACTCCTCGAACAGTGGGAGACATCATTGGTTGTGGTATTGACTTCTGCCAGAATAGGATGTTTTACACGAAAAATGGTACTCTGATGGGTAAGATTTTACTGTCTTCGGCTCTGTCTTGTTTTCATTCTGATACCCAGGTACTGTATTTGACAACGTTGGAAAGGATGGTGACATCTACCCCGCTGTTGGACTGTGCCACACAGGGGAATCCATCCGCGCAAACTTTGGTCAAGAACCTTTTAAGTACGACATAGAAGACCATGTGCTGCAACAGCGTAACCAAACCTGGGTCAACATCCAGCTTACTCCCCTCAGATGGCCGGTTGCAAGTGCTTCTCACGAAGAACCCGAAAAGGGAGCGCACACTGTTCCCGAGGAGGATGCGAAGGTCTCGATAAATGAACTGGTACTTGCGTATCTGTCACATCACGGCTACGTCCGCACGGCCCGCGCATTCGAGGCCAGTTGTAACAACAGGGGAGCGTTACCACCGTCGCCGGGGATTGCGCCAACGGAACCAGCGGTGCCGTCCACTTCGAGCGGCGGTCGTACTATGGAGGTGGATGTGGGAAAACAAACCCCTGTGGCTGCATTTTCTACTCGCAAATCCTCAAAGTTGTCAACGACCGACGACATTGAGGTCCGCACACACATCGTACGATGCGTCATAGCTGGTGACATCGATACTGCATTGGCGCAAACGCAAGCTCATTACCCACTCGTTCTTGAGGCAGACAATGGAATCATGCTATTCAAGCTCCGTTGCAGGAAGTTTGTCGAGCTCGTATTAGAAGCGGCGGAGATGAAGAAGAAAATGCGAGCGGAGGAGTGCGGAATGAGTGTTGAGTTTGCGAACCACGACGATGCACTGAATGGAGGCGAAGCTAGGCCCTTCGAAGAGGACATGGACATAGATGATGAGGCGTCGGAAGTGGGGATGAGCAGTCGCGCCAATGGGTCTAGACGTTATTCTGACATTCGTCCCGAGACCGTGCGGACGGCTTCTATCCCGACGTCCACGACTGCCACTTTGGCAGCCGCTACGGCTGCTCAGTATGGCGCTGCCCTTGAGAAGGCCGTAGCGTACGGGCAGCAGCTGGAAGCAGACTACAAACATCGTTCGGAGGTCCGGACGATTTTCAAACGGATGACCGTGATCATGGCCTTCTATGACCCGCTTGGGGCTGGGGGTGATGCTGCTGAAGTTGCCGGACAATCTGCAAGAGTGGCTCTTGCTACAGAGCTGAACCAAGCCATTTTGCGTGCGTACATCGAGATCCTCCGTGAGATGCAGAATCTGATGACCACTAATTTTGTGAAGAATCGCAAGGTTACCCCATACAACCCTTGTTGGACAGGCTTTACCGCCAGACCGCTGTATGCCTCACCCAGCTGGCTTTGCTGGGTAACGGAGCTGCTGCCTTCGCAGATATTCAGAAAGAGTTTCTCGACAATTGACGGGTGCGCGATGGCGATGCTCTCAAGTTTCGAACAAAGGACCTGGTTATTCTGTATCATTGATGTAAAGTAATATGGCAGTGAAGTTGAACGCGTCGAACCTTCCTCTATAACTTGCATGACCACGAAGTGCTAGAAATACAGGATGGACTGAGTGGGCTGTAGTGATATAAAGTATGTATCCTGAGAGTCTAGCAAACATTTGATTACGGCTGAGATCCGACTGTAAATGATTCACCGCATCCACAGGCATCCTTGATATTAGGGTTATTAAACACGAACTTTGCGCTTCACAAACAAGTGTGATTAGAGACTCGAACGACAGGAAAGTACGGGACTGACCTTAGCGCGTCTTCCTTCCAGTCCATTTCGCTGCCAATGATAGAAAACAATGCCCTGCTGTCTACGAACACCTTCACACCATCCTGCTCCACCACTTCGTCAAACTTGCCGGGCTTGTCAACGTATTCGAGGTGGTATGAAAGTCCAGCACAACCCTTATTCCGCACCCCAATCCGGATGCTGCGGGGTGTAGGACCCTGGAGCAAATCTTGTAGTCGTTGGACAGCGTGAGGGGTCTGCGGTTCGTTAACGAAGTTGGTCGCAGCGGCAAGTAGAGCGACGTACAATAGAGATCACTGCCTTCGTAGCACGAGGGGTAGGACGGGTGCGCTGTACGCTTGGGGGCACCGGTGGTGGTCGTGGTCGTGAGCTGGCTGACGCTATCATGCGGACATGATACGAGGACGATACTGGGGAGCTGAGGCGTCGTGCCAGTGCAGTCAACATGAAAAGAGCCGTTTCGACGTTGGATGGCCGGAATGGTCGCAGGCCAATCACGGGCGGCGAATTTCTCACGGACGCACTTATATGACATGACTAAGCTGTGATTGCTTACAAACCTACCGTTGGCTGAGGGAGGACAAGCACACAAGTACCGACTGGTGTATCCTCGCCGCGTTACCTCGTGCGGTAGGGTAGGGTAATGCGGAGCGGCTTCAGTTCGCACTGTGCAAGCTTGGCTCTCAGTTGGATCGCTGTAGACATCACGAGGCGGCGGCGCATCGACCGACGCAGCCTCCTAGTCGAAGATTACCTCGTTCGTCAGCATAGAAATGATAGTCTCTACAGAAGACGATTGTTCCTTGTGACGGCAGTAATATTTTGGTACGAGGGATAACAGTTGAAAAAGAAATCGAGCGCCACAAGTGGCGACCCAGGTGCTTGTCGCGGGCATAGCACCAGCCCTCGCGTGGGCCAGCGTTAAAAGGGTTGCTCAGACACCTCGACGAGGCGGGAAATGACGGCGGTTGGGTCAGGTGAGACGTGCCGGCGCGACTATCCGGACGAATTGGGAGCCAATTGCATTCTCCGAGGAGGAATCGTTTGACGGGTGCGCCAATTCCCGACTCTAGCGTGCAACGTGGGCAGGGGATTTGCCGTTCTCGCAATTCTCCGATGCTGTCACATCCTAAACGGGTAGTATGCTGTGATCACAGCAAGGGGTGACTTCCAAATAGAGAACAGGTGGAAGCGCATGGCTGCCACGATGTGACTTGTTGAAGGGGTACCTGTGATCGCCCCCCTCCAGTCAGTCACATCTGCAAGATAACTCGCGTCTTATAAGAATGGGACCGACCCGCACTGACATGGCCACTCCCATCCACCTCGACTGTCCCACATGTCTCAGTCTCACCTCATCCACTTTCACGTTCCAAGCACCATCCACGACGGTGAGTCCTGCTCGCCCTCCCGTGTGGCACGCGGTCGTTCATTTGTATCTCCCCATAGGTGACGAGGCGGACATCCACGCCGCGCTCTTGCATGACTTTGTCTCTCCCCCCGTCTTCGACACCCCATTGGTTCCACACGAGTACCAATGGCCGTCACTGGATTCCCCCATCATGTATCCCACCTCATCCACCTCCACCTCCCCGTCCTCCTCCACCCAGTCTTCTCCGTCCCCTGCTGTCGGGGTAAATTGTCTTCCAGATGTATACGGCCACTCCTCTGCCTTCCCATCATCCGCAGAGCTGGCAAGTATGCCCATCCCTCCCTCACGCGGTACGTCGCGCAACAAGTCCCCTAACCACATTCCCCGACCACGAACTGCCTTCATGCTCTTCCGCTCCGCCTTCGCAGCCGCTCAGAAAATTAGAACCACCGTCGAACACGACAACCGCCACATTACACGCATCATAGCCCATTGCTGGAACCGACTCTCCGACGCCGACAAGCGGGTGTGGCGCGAAAAGGCTGTCGCAGAGAAGGCCTTGCACGCCCAAAAGTACCCCAACTATCGCTTCTCACCTGTCGGACGGGCCACAAAACCGATCAAACGAAACGTTCGTCGCAACGGTATCGAAGACAAGAAGCGCTGCGAGAAAGTGGCGGACCTGCTGCTCGCTGGAAAGTCGGGTGAAGAATTAGAGGACGCAGTGAAGCAGATCGATCGCATGTCCCTCAAGACTGAAGTCTCGGACCATGCTAGAAACGATTCTCCCTAGATGTCGAAGAGTCATCAGCAAACGACCATGACTGGCGGTCACAATTCAGTGATTCAGAGGATTCCAACATTCC
>JANFAB010000187.1:0-80195 GCA_024613165.1 Pisolithus albus | reverse complement strand
AAGAATAGAAATTGGAACGACTGCCTTGTTAAATAAATAAAGGACAGAAGCGGTGGTTTGCTTCAAAAAAACGATTTCATACGTTTGTCATGAGAGCGTCCATGCGTGACCAAGAAACATCCAGAATAGATTAAATTCGCTATCGCCATCCAGCCATTGTAGGATCGATACAGATGTCTTTGATGTGTTGATTACAACAGACAACTTTGGTTCCGCGTGAATCGTTGCAAGAATGTCGATAGAATCTGTCACATGAAAGCCAGTAGGAGACGAAAGGACCACGTTTCCACAAATCAGCCATTTGCTAGATCGATGCCCGCGCCTAGGACACCTGCTCCACTTCCGCTCCGCAAGCCATCCTTCGAAGATGAGTCGGGTCCCGGCTGGTGGTGGCGGTGCTGTTCTTCCTCGAAGAGCTTGCGTCCCAGATCTGTGCGTAGATTCGCGCCCAAGCCGGACCTCAAAGAGATCGCAGATCGAGGGATAGCAGTTGCGGCGGGTGAGGGTGAAACATTGATAAAATCGTTGAGATTGAACGGCACGTTCCCGGGGGTTGGAGGTGCTTGAAGAGATCCCGATAATTAGACAATTCTGCTGCCCTTGAAGGAGATGGAGGAGATGGGAGTAGTTGTGAGGATGGCGGTGCTGGAGAGTCCGGTGTTGGCGGAATAACCGTCGGTTCTGCCACCGTCGTCCTGTTTGTATCGACAGGGTGATCCAACTGAATGACTGGCTTAATTGGGAATTTTGACTAGGGGGGAAGCTATCAACTGTGAAGCTGCTTTCGCTCTTGAGCGGGCTGTTGCTGCCTTCCGATCCGGCAAACAGAACTCTGCCTTTGGCACGGAGAGAGCTAGCACCTCTCATAGCTCCAAAGGCCGCTAAATCCCTCGCGTCCTTATCCCGAGTAGTAGTGGGACGCACAGGCGACGGTGATGTATGTAGGTAGAGCATGAGGTTTGCAGCTTCTTCATCGTCAGCGCGTGGAGTCGTATGGAGGTTGTCCACACTGCCACGTGGCGGTGTGGCTGCTCTAGTGGGATGGTGAACATTGAAGGAATCTGCGGATGGCAACAACGACTGAGCTGTAGTCACGCCTGCGCCCTGCCCGTAGTGCGTGAACGAGTGGAACGATCCTGAGTCAGATATGGTCGAAAGGCTGGAGCGAGGCGAAGAAATGCTTGCTGCCGAGGGACGCGACTGCAAAAGCGATGTCAGGGTGGCTACAGCCTGCCTCTCTACATCCGCGGTCTCCTCAACGGATTCCTTCTGCTTGCCCTTGTGGACCTTCGAAAGCTTAGACCGACTGGTTGCCTCCTTTCTGTTACGCGAATTGGCACGCGTGCCCTCTGCGATGCTGCGTACTGCAGGGGAAGAAGACCCAGCGGCGCCTCGATGACCATGCCGAGAACGAGAACCAGCCGACGAACGAGATGCAGCTGGGACCGGCGGATCCTTTGAATTATGCACTGTTCGCGCTTGCTTCAATGGTGGAGGCCCTAAAAGGGTGCTGTACAAGTTGTGCGCGGGATTCGTGACGGTGCCTGGGACGTCGGCGTGACGGAAGCGTGTAGGACTCAAGTGGGTCGGTGATGATGCTGCTGAGGGCGCGTTACCACCTCTTCGCGCAGCGGCTCCTTGAGTAGCAGTGCTACCATAGTAATGAGTCGTCCCGGATGCTTTCCGCTTGCTTCCGATCAAGCGGAGTGGGGCAGTAGAGAGAGTACGGGTCTTTGCCTCGAGATCGTCGATAGGGACCTCTGTGACGTTATGAGTAGCCTTGTAGGAGGCATAAGAGAGGCGGGCGCGAAGACCGCGTACGACCTATAGCGAGTGATGGATGTATTAGCTATCGCCGACAAGGACACGGGACACAGGCCAAGGGTGTTAACACGATAGAGGTGGGAGAGAGACACGCTCGTTGACAAGGGCATCGAACGCGAGCGTGTGGTTGGGCAGATGGCTCGTGGCTATGGTGGCGGGACTGATCACTCACCACTGAGAGTTCAGCGCTTGCCATGAATTTCTGGATAGCTTTCTCTCTCTCTTCTCTCTCCAGCGGGTCGATGTCTGTGGATACGGACGGGCTGCCTGGTTGCAGGTAACTCGCTGGGGGGGACGCTGAGGTCACTGAGGACGATGGTGTCACCATGTGGAGCGCGTCTGCTGCTGCTTTCCCTTAGTTTATTTACAGCTTTTGTACAGATATGACGCAGGGGCCTTTACAGGCGTCGAAGTGGATGCCTTGATGCTGCAGTTGGCAGCGAGTTGCGAGTGTAGCTGTCCGCTGTGTGAAACGGTGAGGAGCGCGTTTACTTGCAGGGGGGGGGAAAGACACGCGCGCCACGACGCGCTCGCCTTATTCATCCGAAATTCCCACGCCGGCTCGTTCCTGCGACAATTTGCACCGGCTACTAACTCAGCAAAGATGTCATCATGAAACGTTGCACGCAGCTCGACACCACGCAAGTGTATGTACATATGCATCACATCGTCAGATTTAGTGCGGGTGGGTATGGCATGTGGAACAGGAGCCGAGCTCGAAGGGGCCTCCCCAAGAGAGCTCGCCAAATCAGTGGAAGATGTCCCAGGGTAGACAACTCGGAGTTCAATCGGATCGTGTCATCAGTACTCAGCTGGGAAGCACCTCGCTAGCAGAGACGCCGGGTCGTTCCTGCCAGAAGATGGCACAATGGGTGACGAAAAAGGAATCATCACATGACACCGGCCACCATTTAGATGCGCCAGCCGGATGGGAGGGCTGTATAGGTCGACATCGTCGAGGTAACATCCGCTCGACTTCGAGTCTCGGGGCCGTGGCCCACTGCCATCAATTCTTCCCAGTACCGCCGGGGAAGGAACCCCACGCGCTCCTCCCCATTCACGACATCCGCTACCCCCGCTTCATCAAGCATCGCTATCGTTATGCCCAGCCTCGGCTTGAATGACACGCGCCATACTTCCCTTCCGGAACTAGATTGCACTGTTGACTGCAAAAAAGCGAGGAACCTGTCGCCCCAGTCCAAACAGATACTCGGATCCCATGCACCGGGTTTCCCACGAACGAGACGCGGTATCTCCATCGTTCTAAAAGATTGCAAGGCAGTAAGATGTCCAGACGGAGTGCGGAAACCAACGATGATTTCCTATGATCAGCCAGATGGTGTGTAAACATTCGAACGTGCAAATCTGGCGGTAGGCTTACGGGCACGCCAAGAAGGAACGACTGTAAGTAGAATTTGAGCAATTTTCTGGAATAATTCGGTAAGAACACAAACGACCGTAGTAGGGGACGACATACTTTTCAAATCTGGTTTCGTCAGAAGGGTTCCGTAAAGATAAAGACGTCTTCAGTTCGACGAAATTGTCGGTTGTTCCAGAGTAAGTCCCTGGAAGTAGGTAGGTGGAAAGGATGGCCTTTCCCGAGGTCTACATACCACGAACACAGTCCACCTCTCCTCCCATGATGACCCTACGGTCTGCAAGCTTGGTCTTGACTACGCTACACCATTGAATATTCGTGTTCACGTCTCCACCCCAACCAGGAGCATCCTGAGAGTCAGGAGGGACATCGCGGTGACCACTTGGCTGAGATGTAGTGCAGTAGGACTCAAACGCGTACCCGTAGTACGTTAGAAGCCGGTTACGAGGCGTCATCGCATTCCTGCAGAGTCAGCAACACAGGAAAATGCGAAGGGCAAACTGCCACACTTTTCCCGGAGTTTCGCATCTGACAAGTGCTCTTCAAAGTAAAAGGTTCCATTTATGAGCATGACGTTGAGTTCCCAGCCATCTGTCTCTTCATAGGGAGCAGCCAGTATCCTTTTCCATCGCAAGGTCGATCGCAGAGTGTAAACAGCAAGCGATGGAAAGAGAACCGAGACGACCTTACTTGGTCATGATACCTCTCCAGCATATCACGTTGACGTCGGGAATATTGACTGCAGGCGATAACAGATTTGAAGCACGCATGGCACTCTTGAATCTCGACAGCGCAGCTAATAGAGCGTCAAGTCGGCCACGTTCTGCAGGTCGCATGATCGACTTCTCATAGTGAAAACCAAGGTCCGCGCCGCGAGGAGGCTCGACATAGTAGCGTAGTGCTGAGTCATTGAATTCCAGGACATGGTCGGAGTCGTATGAGAACGTCAGAAGTTGGCTTGGCCGTTGGATAGAAGGGGCCTTTAGAGGTGAACAGGAGAGGCTCGGATAAGGAAGACTGGCCACGGAATCCAACTGCTGTTTGGCTGGCGAGCTCCCCGAAGACAACACGTCCTTGCGCTTGTGGGCCATGTTCAACGTTGATCAAGGCGGTGGCATCGCTCGGAGGACTCCCTTCCGCGTGGTCACGTGAGGCGGTCCACTTTCCGCAATGATGCCTCGCCGTGTCCTCGAGGACGGTCACGACTATTGCGGGTCAACATTCGACACTTCCCAATTGCCCACTAGAGGGAATCGAAGTCAACAGTGAGCCAAGTCACGACATTTACAAATTCCAGACCCGGGCGAGGTAAGAAAATGCGTTTGGCAATCGCACTGTGAGCATGACTCGAGTCCAGTGAACCACTAACAAAACCTGTGTTCGGTGTGGATTTAATTAACTTTAGATTGGGCACGCGTTAATGCTTGTCTTTCAAACGGAGCAATGCCCACTCATCCTCTAGGGGATTCCGTAAACCCAGGTCTTCTGTGCTCCTTTCTTATTCGTTCTCTCCAGGGTGTATCCTCTTACGGCTGGTCTTTCAGTGGCTCTGCCTCTTGAACGACCCGATAGCACTGCAACCGCTGGGAAATGTTTTCAGGAATGGAGAGGCGAACCCACGTCATCCCGAGGCCAGAGGTAGTGCTCTTACTCTCGTTGACCTCATCAAGTCAACACGACTCTGGTGCATGTTCGGAAAGCAGCACCGTGCCGCCAAGACGCCTTCCCGTAAGCAGGCGCAGCTATGTAAATGCTCTCCCTATTCCTCCCCCTTACATCCTCACCGCATCCAATCACACTCTCAACGAACCATCATGATTTTCTGTGGGTACCAGATAGTCTCCCCTCGTAACACCGGCCTAATACCGATGGATTGCAGTCAGCAGGAAAACGAAAACATCATCACTGCCACCAGAGTGGCCGTCGCCGTACCATAACAAGTGTTCCCAACGCGATTGTCTTTTTCCTAACAGTCCACAAACTGTCAAGGGCGTCTATCAGTGTCGGGGCGTTCCTGGAGGTTTCTTCTGTGAAGGGACCTACAAGATATCCTCATCTCGCGCGCAGGAATCGGAACGCTATCTCAAAGAGCTGGCCGCGCGACGCCGAGCTGTGGAGGAGGAGCAAAGGAAACGCACGGTCTCGGAAATGAGACGGCCCGACCTGGGCCACCGTCGACGAGATGTAGGACCTGTGCATTACAACGCTTTGGATGATAGGACTCGGTCCGCGTATGGTCAGCCACCTCGTACGGTGGCCGTGCGACCTAATGAGACCCGGAGACCACAAATTGCTACTAGTAGACGGCCATCGTACGCAGGCCATAGACCGTCACAAACTCAGATTGAGCAGGAATACATGACCGATCAAATTATGATGCACTTGTACCCGGAACGACAAATCCACCCGCGGTGGTAGGTCCTCGTTGCATGAGAATATACTGACCGCTGACTGACATCGGCATTCCAGGATATGACTTACGCTCTCGATCACTCAGTATGACCTTCATGACTATGCTTCGTTTGGCATGGTACGCTGATACTACACGACTATGTTACTACACCACGCTCAATATGTACCGCCACACGCCGTAAACAAGCGAGCAGCTGGACTGCATCTTCTAAGAACTCGGATTCCGAACCAGTCCAACTGCATGAGGTGACCTCGGTGAAATCGAGAAAGGATATGGTTTGGGGTGTCTGCATAAAGGCTTTTGAGATCTTTTTTAGGGTGCAAGACGAGGCGAAACATACATGATAACACCTGGCGTGAACTCCGGCTCTACATCGATATCGTTGCCAAATTCGTCCTTGGCTTTGTTGACGTTGAAAGCCGCAAGAATCGTAACCATAGCTATCCAGACCGCCGCCTCTGCGAGGTACTTCCCAACGCATATCCTGAGTGTTTACTGTCAGTAAAGCACTTCAAGCAGAGGTTATTTTACCTTCTGCCAAACCCGAACTGTATCTCTCCGAGGTCATCGGTAAGGGAACCGTCCTCTGCAATGAATCTTTCAGGCATGAACCTCATTGGGTCAGGATATTTCTCATCGCTATGGGTCATTGCCCTACAATGGTCGGTAATCAGGTTTAGGAGTGCGTATGACCTACTCACCATATGTTGGCGAGGACGATTGTGTCTACCAACTGGTTTATGAGATGACCATCAACCACAATGAACGCACCCACCTTTAGGTATGAAGTACCCATTGTAAACATCGTCTTCAGTGGTCATGTGTGGTACCCCTCATCAAGGGAATAGTGGTTAGGAAAAGAGTCACCTGAGCCGTTCGAATGTACCCATACCAAGTGGAGTAACCTGACACCATCTGAGCACTTCCCGATACGTCGCCTCAAGATAAATCATTGACGGGCGGTCTGTGAAGTCTGGTAGTCTTAGTCCTCCCGTAACACGATCGATTTCCGCCTGGGCCTTCTTCTGCACTGAAGGAAACTTAAGCATGGCCAGTACAAAAGCTGACAGGGCAGAGGAGGACTATCATAAACGTGAACCCTCCACGCTTGGAAAAAAAGTGGGAACGAACAGTCTCAACGGCAGCTGGACGATGTAGATTAAGCCCCGAGTTCAAGGATGGAGGGGGTATCAAGACTAACCAGCGTATGTAGTTCCTGCAACGGACTTGATGACAACTTCTTCTTCGTTATGTTCAAGCATTTCCAAAACCATAGAGTGAGGTGCGATACCCTCAGCCTTTAGTGCATGTCAGAGATGATCGGTTTGAAGGAACTGACTTCTTACCCTTTGTTTCTGCACAAAATTGTAGGGCTTATCACGCAGTTCTCTGGTAAGTTTCCTACATTCACGAGCAAATTTCTTGAATCCCGCTCCAGGGCACCATTCAGGTAGGTACCGTACTGGAAAGAGTTCGTATAAGTGAATTACTTGAGGGTCAAAGATCATGACCACTAACGAGCGGGGAACGCGTTAACCAGAGCAGCGCCGGGGAAGAACGAATTAGTGAGCATCTCGCTGGCACGGTCTGCGATAGATGCAAAGAGATCATTTCGAGGAGCCATCTCATATCCGTAAACAACGGTCATGATGGTCGACGCGGTGAAACTAGGACGAGCGCATGCAGAATCAGTATGAGGAACCACCGCGAACTCCACTACGTACGTTCTGATATGTTCTTCCATTTTGTCAGGCACCTCGAGGAGATTCCGGGCCAACTGGTGAACTCGGCGCAATTGAATGTCCCTGTAACTCAGCATCGCTTGTGGGTTTAATGCCTGATGCATTGCCTTCCTATGTTTGCGCCATGATGCACCGTAACGTAGGAAACCAACATTGAACTCCCAACCCATCCTATATGAGATCAGACGATAACCCACGATGAGCAGACGAGCCTTCACACTCACAAGGTCACCATTGGGACCTGCGGCCTGTCAGAATAATTCTGGGACCGTTTGTCAAGTAATTCCTGTGCAACCTGCTCGGAATGCAGAACGAGAATCCGGCTGCCGAGGATCTCGAGGTAGATGAGATCGCCTGCAAGTTGTTTATCAGTAAATCCGCGACATGACAGAAGGCAAGTCAGTGAGTACCGTATTTCCTGCCCCACTCGGCAAAGGTCAACCATTGGGAACCTATGTCTTTGATGGAAAACAAGCTACCAACTACGGGGAGTCGAGTAGGACCAGGTGGTAGCGGCAGACCCGCAGGATTGTCTCGTCTCCAGCGAAGATGTCTCCTGACTGCTAAGACGACTGCCGCTGCAAGGAGCGCGTACAAAACCTGGACAGATTGCATGGCACGAGAATACGGGTAATTGCTTGAACTTACTGTGGATGCCATCCGTGTTATATACGGTACCACATCTCCTGTTGACGTCCTTTTAGGTGTTGGATTAGGAATACGTACCTCTCAGACATGGTCTCACCCGTTACGTGCGTGCTCATCCGTCTAACTTTACGTACCACATTGCGACAGCGGTGGTAAACTGCGAAGACGTCAGGGTCGAAAGAAGCTAGTCTCAGAGTTTCACTTCTACTCTGAAACTGGCATGCTGAAGAAGGGGGAAAGAAAGACCTCGTTCAGCTGGGGGACGGAAGTTTAATAATTTATTACTTACTCGGCTACACCCCCCGTGCCAGAACTGGTAAAGTGCGGGCGCTTATCGTAGAGCTCGTGGTCTTGTCTTGGATTTGAGTTTTTTAACCAGTCTCAGATGGCAGCCGGACTGATGGAACCACATTTCATAACACATACAACCGATCGAAACCGGAAAAATAAGATAAATGAGAAAGATAACGATACTGTACAGTGATGAATGAATCCAGTGAACTGACGAACGCCGCATGCCACGAGTCTCAATGCACCCTCTTAAGAAACCGCTCGCCGTCGTCGAAGGATCGTTTCCTCTTATTCCAACCGCCAGCGATGGATTGCGGTACTATGAAGTACTTTTCGATGGGAGGCCGACGAGGTGATTTGGAGACACCATGCTGAGTGGCGAAACCCGTCGCAGTAGGGCTGGTGGGGTTAGAATGAACGAACGACTCCATGGCCATATTTCCGGCTCCTTGAGAAGCTTGTTCCTTGGGATTCTTTTTATACTAGAGTATTGTAAGAATTTCGAGAGTAGGAAGACGGGTGTCACGTACACTCTCCAACTCGGGCTTTCCCCGCCACTTGGCAACGGCCTCACAGAACCGTAAGGCAGCTCGCTCGACGGGTTCCGCAGGATAATGCCAAGCCAAGTCCTCCATATGTGTCACTAGATCTGGTGTCTGTTGAGGAATATCAAAGAACTAGTAGATCACTAAGAACGGTTTGACTCGTAATGCGGTCAGATCAGACTCACTCTCCGACAGCGAGCCTCCATCTCCAAATGGAATGCAGCTTCCGCATTGTCGCGTCCAAACGCCATGCTATTCGACACCCCACGCAGGGAAGGGAAAAGAATGCGAGTAGCCTCCCTTAAACCAGGCAAATCATCCGGGTCAAACCACTCGAACTCAGGGTCTCCAAGATCCTCCTCTTCACTTATCTCCACATTATCATTGAACCCGCGACCAACTGAGAGTAAACACTCTGTTGCATCGGCACCTCGCCAGCCAGCTGTGAGGTATCCCTCTAAAGCAGCTCTGGTGAGAAGTCCAGCTAGGAGCATGTACCAGTCTCGCGATGGTTGTAATGGAGGAACCTCCGCCTCGGAACGGGGTCGTCTGGAAGGTGACGGTGACGGTGAGGTTGGTGTTGGCATCGAGGCTTCGTCAGCGGTCCTTCCCTGAGTATATTCGCCTTCCGGAGCATTGTAAGGTTCCTCTCCGAGCTCGCGACCGAGCTCCACGGAAACCAAGGCTGACAGCCGGAGGAATCGAGGGATAAGCTCCCATAACCGTGGGTTACCCGCGGCTAAACTAGTATGCCCCGCATGATCATTGTCGGTTTCGGCAATGGACCACTTTGACTTTCGGCGCAAGACGCTGCCATGTATGCCAGGCTGAGCAAGCCCCGTGCCAATTCCGCTGCCGTCTTGCCACCCGGTTACACCTCCGTGGTTTCCCCACATGCCCTTTCCGAAATTCATATGGGGTGTTTGCACGGCCGATTTACTTCCAAGGGTAGTAGAACCGCTGGCCATGGATATTGCCCGGCCTCTCCCGGAAACTCCGGGAGCTTTAGAGGAATGCTTGGCTACGACGCAAACTTCACAACCTGCGTGAAGATGCCTTGAGCAGCGCAACCCTGGTGAGGAACTCGCTGCTGAGTGATCTGCGCCGCCCATGTACATACTCCTAGCTCGACTGGTCAAAGTGATCTAGAAAACTTGACTTGAACGTCATAAAGGAAACCCTAGCAACCAACTCACGACATTTTGGCGAAGAGGCATGGTCAAAAGGGGTTGCGATGTCGGGAGCTGAGAGTACAGACGTTTTGAGACTGGAAGAGATACCGATGACAGGAGCGCTAGAGAGGGCGGTAACTTTCCCGAGTATTTTCCAGAGCAAGAAGACGAAATGACACTAGCGCTGGTGGAAGGATTGGGTGATGCGTTGTGAGGAACAGGCGAAGTACTGGGACTGTCAGACTCAGAGGAGCGCTGGTCAGAATTGGTCGAAACGATGATAGGTGGGGGGTGGTGATGATGTCGGTATGGCGATATTGGGGGCTGACGAGAGAACAAGTCGTTGATCACAGTGCCAAGGGACAAGCGGAGACGAACACCATTGGGCAGTGTGTGCGGATGATTTTTGCTGCCCCGCTTGGGTGAGTTGTTCGGTGTCAAGGGGTCGTTGTCCAGTACGGGGTGTTGAACCGGAGGGGGTTGCTCCAGCATCGATGTCACTACTTTTTCGAGGCTTATGGCGCGTAATCTCAAGCTCGCAGCGAGATCTAAATCTTGTCGTTGTCTCCTCTCTTCCTCGTCGTCGTGACGAGTGCCACCTTCCCTTGCTTCCAACACGCCAGCGTCCTCGCCATCACTGACAAGCTCCTCGTCCTCTTCGTACTGTTCCGGACGTTCCCGGTAAGCGTAATTGAATGAAGAGGGACCACCGGTGCGATCAGTCATCCCCAACTCTGCGCGAGCTTGGGCAAACCGGGTGCGAGCATGAACCCATAGCATGTGGTCTATGATGAGGGTTCTAGTCGATTTTTCCCGAGGGGGAATAGAGTGCAGATGGTGGGCATGTTTGTGCGCGGGAGCCTTGAACGAACTAGTTACTGGTAAGATCGGCTTTGAAGGCTGGCTGGGAACATTGGGAAGCGTGTTGGGAACGATGGGATGGGTTATGGGGTAAGTTGGGAAGCCGCCCGAGTTTGGAAAAGCTGAGATGGGCCTGTTACCGTTCTGCAGGGCTGAGTAGGACATAGCGATGGGATCTCCACGCTCAAACGTCAGCCAGTTCGTGTGCCTTGGCGAAGATGGTTAGGCCCCCTCGACATCCAACGTCAGAACGGATCAAGCACGGACTTCCGATGGTACGACAACACTTGGGACAAGGATGGAGCGTGAAAATATCCACGCACGCACGTTTGCGCGCGCCTAGATAAGTGATCGGTTACACCTCTGCGTTTACTATGTAGGTTGTTGGATGAGAGTCGGAAGCGGAACAAAGTCAGTGACCACACTCTGTGCCGTGACACCCCGAATCGGAAAACTTCACATATGGACAGCCTCCACCGCACTCGACCCATCCAAAGGTCAAGCTGCTCCCAAAGTATGGCAGCATCTTCGCTGCGAAATTGGCCGTGTTCGTCGTGCATGTCACCAGGACTCTGCCCGTATTTGAAACTCCAGACTGAAAAACTGGATTTTTCTTTTTGCCTCACCTCCCAAGATCCAGTGCAGCGAACGAGTGCTAAGGTCCACCTTGCACTTTTCGATCATACCGTAGCGTGCTTCGCTAAAGTGTCGGTAACCCCATTGAACTGACTGATCTTCCCTTCGAACCTACCAATCCCCTTTTGCCGTGCGCATGTTGAGCGGCCGGGGTAAGCTGGGCCCAAGTGGGTCACAACCTGGTAAAACTTGGCCAACTCTTGCCAAGCGCGTCATTAGAAGCCGCCTCTGAGAAGCAGCCGCCGTGGGTGAGGATGGCACGGAAGTATACAAGGTGGGTTGCCATTGCATGCAGGTTGGATTTTAGTATCTCAATGCGTTTAAAAATCAGACGTGCTTTTCTCATGTGAATACCTTGAAGTATTTTAATACTAGCCATTCCCAAGACTATCAGATAACTCCCTCTCGAAGCCGGTGCCGAGGACGCGGTGTCAGTGTATCTTAGCACTTACTCCGACGCCAACGACTCCCTTCTCCAATCGGGAGCTCACTGTCACTGAATTCTATTACCTAGGTCCACGACAGAGTTGCCTCTGTGTGTTTATGTCAAGGAACAACGCCGTCGATCATAATGGATAAACGAATAGCTCTGATGCATTCACGACTTGTACACACGATAGATCGATGGTCGGCGATTCGTCGACCGCACCCCACGCTTGCCATGGGTCACATCGGACACCGTTTAACTTTCGCGGGAACGCCAGGTGTCGAAGGTACGTTACGCGCGTTCCATTTTCTCCATAAACGCTGCGTCTCCTTATTCAGACATCGCTCTGTCAATGGCGAGGGAATACCTTGTGTCAAAGGAGATAGTGCGTCAGAATGCTAACCGTGTCATTCTGTATTCCCAGCGCCCCCCCTGTTAAAAATTCGCTTTACTCACGTTCGCTTTCCCGTGCCACATCGACCACAAAGGACTGGTTACGCCTGGTTACGCCGCATCGTATCCGCAGTCTGGGCCGCGAGTCACTTCACAAGAGGTCGCTGATGTACCTCAAAGTAACACCAGACCGCAACCCACATCCCGTCATCACATATCCCGCACAACTGACTAACTAGTGCACTGCCTTCCGATATGATCGCAAAACAAAAGTGTTGAATGCGGTGAGACCAGTTGTGCCTCGCGAGCTGAGCTAAATGAGCCGTTTTATGTAACCTCTTTTGCGCAGTTTTTGATCAAAGGTTCCATCTTTGTAGCTATCGTGAACGCCGCAAGTATGGAAACGAAATCACTTTTTTTTTCTTTCTCTACCGTTTCACCGCTCAGGAAGGTTTCCGGTGACGGGTCACGGGAATGAGCCGAAGTATGTATCACGCGGACAACCCGCCGTGTATATTATTCATACGAAGGATTCGAACGATATGGAACTGGTTGGATCATCGGAACGGCGAACTTGGGCTGCAATGTCGGGGAAGCAGCATCAGACCTGCCCGTTCACTGATCGGGGGCTGCGTACGGGCGAGATGCTTCCGCTCCACTAGATCCACGGTACATACAGCCCCCAAGTTGGATGTCGACCGTTAATAGTTTCAAACAACTGTTCTTCGATGCGAAAATAATTTACACGACTGCCAGGCTCGATGCTTGGAAATATGATCGATCTAACCACCATGTCTTCACATCACCCGAGGCTGTGATAATGAAAGACGAGATCTTGCCATCGCGTGATCTTGCACAGTATCTATCATCGCCAGGAGCTCTTCCAAGGCAGTGTTGAATCTTGATCACACTCCCCCACGCTTCAGAGAGGCCGAGACTTAGGGTTTTGGATTTTTTTTTTTTGGGCTTTCGGAGTGGCCCAGTACACCATGATGAGTACACAGCCGAGTGTTTTGAACCAGATTGTTCCGGTCAAGCCAAATATTAACCGTGACTCGTGCAATGACCCCTTCGTCATCCTGGGTGAGGCTATGCGAGCAAAGAATAGTTTCTCATCCGGCGGATGAGGTAAGGGGCGCCGTTGGACATTTCGCACTGCCTCCTCGTCGCCGGCAACGGCCACCGGAACGTCCCTGCTCGTACTACACACCAAACCACAACCGCACGAAAACGAGATACGTTAAGCTTTTATTCCTCGTAATCATAAATAAGAGTCATGACCGAACGCCCACCAATATCTACGCTGTACTACGCTACAAGAATGACGATGGGGAATAGACGTATGGAAGCATCAATAATAACGTCGGATGATTTCCGACAAAGTAGCGCAACACTACAGTGGTTGTATGTACAAGGGACTTGGGGGGAATGGGCAGACAGTGCAATCAATATCAGTATAATGATGAGCAGTGGGGCGAGATTAAGCAGACACAGAGGGCAACGAAAACCCGCGGAGCGTCCCGGTGAATGTATGGTAGGTGAGAACACGAAGTGGGAATAGGGAATAGTTAAAGCGAACAGCGACCTGCGAAACGAAGAACGACAGACGTGGGTCATACCATCACACTCGTGCTCGTCCACCCCGTCTCCTCCGTCTTGGGCACGGGTACCCTTTCAGAATCTTTGGCTGCGTCCAGGACACGCTGACATTCGGCACCGCCCTCAGATCGCACTACAGTGGCAGTGGCACTCAGTTCACGTACTCGTTATCAAGGTGGTGAAACTTACGGTGCCTGTTCAACGCATCCATGCGAGCAAAGGTCTTGCGACAGCCCTCACAAGTGAATGGCCGATAATTGAAATGTAGCTGCTCGTGACGCTTGCAATCGTGCTGTCTCGCAAAGCCCTTGCCGCATCCAGGCCACTTGCACTGGAATGGACGTTCTTCGTTGTGCGATCTCATATGACCTAATACCGAGGTCAACACAACATGTTACGCGGGTCTTGAGCCAACATACCTTTTAGATTGAAGCTTCTCGTGAATGTGCTGCCACAGCCCGGCACAGGACACATGAAATTTGCTTCTTGCTTCCTTCGACGGTGGCTAGCACCAGCTGTGCGCTCGCTTGTTACGGTGGGCTTCGTCACCGATATCGGGGCGTTGAGTGGTTGCTGCGCCGACTCTGGGCGAAGCAAGGAAGTTGAACGGCCCGTGAGAGGCACGTTGGGAAGATCGTCATAGCGAACACGTGGACTCGCAGATGGGCTTGGGTATGGGCTCTGACGGTTCGAAGATAACCCGCTCCAGCTTCCGTCACCCCCTCGCGAGCCAGACGAAGCCCTGCGGTTATGTCCGCGAATAGGAGGGAGAGTCTCCTGTGGGTATAGGAACTGGCGATTGATCAACTCCTGGTGTGAAGAGGGTGGGAATAGCATTGCCGAAGTATGAGACATATCCTCCGAGCGGGAAAGGCGATTGTGACCTGGACGTTGGCCGCCGTCAGACTTTGACCGGCGAAGGGGGTCGGGGGAGAGATAGTTGCCCATGGTTGTGGATGGAGGATTAGTGGAATTGAAGTTGAACTGGGGGAGTTGAGGGGAACCGAGATTAAAGGATGTCTGGTTGGCACCAGCGCTGGACGGGTGCGGATGCATGGGTTGAGGAAGAACCTGATTAAGGTTGACGGTGTCGAGTGCGGATCCTTCGAGAGAGTTGAGCTGTTCCGTCATGAGTGGGTTGTTCCACAACTGAGGGCGTGGAAGGGATGAGGTATCGGACTTGCTGCGCGTTCGCGGGGGGAAACTTGGAAACAGGTATGAGGTATTTGTAGCGTCGGCGTGGATTGGAGGAGTAAGAGTGGACAGCCCCTGTTGTTGTGAAGGGTGGCTGTGGGGGAAGAGCTGTGCACTTTGTTCGTGGAACTGGGACACCCCGAGTTGTTGGTTAACTTCGGTCTGTTGTTGTTGTTGTTGTTGATCCCACTGGGCGGTCGACCCCTGCTGCTGCGAACCGGTTTGGGTCGAACCTGGACGGACATAGGACGCGCGCGTTTAGACAAATAAGGTAAGTATGGATTTCCACAAACGGAAAGGATCACATCAGGGGAAATCGACTTGCCTTGATGAAGGGTTTCCAAGGTCGACTGAAAAGGAACAGATTGGGAAGCAGCTCCACCCCCACTGACGGGGGTCGCAGGGACGATGTGAAGCTGCGGTCCACTCGTCATGAACCCACCATCGCCCTCTGGAGCATTGATAAGAGGGGGGTCCTGGGAGAACATGGATCTGGCAGACGGACTGTTGTCTGGAATCAGAAGCTGCGGAGGCGATTGAGGCTTCTTCGGTGGTGAAGTGGCTCGGTCGACTGGGAGACGATTCGCCTGCCAATGAGGCGATTCAAAGCGGAGCTGCTCAAATGAATGAGCGACGTCTAGCCGTGGAGAAGAACCAGCGTGTATCTGAGGATTGTGGTTGGACGACACTGACGACGTTCGGCTACGCGGGGCTCCGTCGTCGTTGCTAGATGGAGAGCTGTGGTCAAACGAAAGAGGAGAGTGCTGATCGAGAGGTGCAGGTGTGACAGACACAGACAGCGGAGCTCCATTGGGATCGAGAAAGTCGCCGTCGAACATGAGCAACGCAGACGAATTAGGCGGATCGTACTCGGACGGGTCGTAGTCTTCGCGGGCGCCCATGAGCCCGTTGAGCTCATCGCCGAGTAGACCCATGTTTTCTGGCCCATCGGGGTCAAAGCTCAGGTCCGAATGACCAGAATATGGTGAGTTTTGATATGAGCCGTTGTAGGACGATGTGTGGAACGGAGGGGATTTAAAGTCGTAAGCATCAAAGGCAGAAGTCGTGCTGATGTTGTGTGGTTTCGTGGAAGGACTCGTGGACTGGTAATCAAACTCTGTGGGGTATTGGACGGGGTCTTGCTGGAGCAGCGCCATCGTTAGAGCTGGTGGGCGGTAGGCGAACGATGGGTGCAGATGATATAGACTGATAGCGACCTCGATAGAAGGGAATGGCAAGCTACGATGAGCAAGCTGGATATATCGGTAGCCAAGGGGCAGAGGACGACGAGGTAAGGGGATTCGAGGGATGGGATGAGAAGGGGAAAGAATGGAACAAACGCTGTGTCAGGATTGCTTTGTGTGAAATAATTATGACCCCCCCCCCCCCAATGCCATCAGCCAGGTGTTAAGCGTGCCTTGGATTTTTAATTTCAACCTCCGCTACGGAGTATTCAATGTGACCCCTCCCATTCGGCATTCGTCTCATGGGTCTCATATACGTATACTGGTACATGTTCTAGACAATTGCACTCTCTTTTTCAGCGATGTCGGCCGTTTTGAGTTGCCGTCGTACGTCCTCGGTCGTTCGATCCTGCCGTGCCGATTCTGTGGATGAGAAAGCCCCCAAATCGTTTCAGTCGCCGCGAAGATCCATTCGCCGTGCGGACTCGCGTTCCGACGCCATGCTATCGAGTGTACGATACGATACGTGTAAAAGTGCATAGCACCGACGAACGATTGGCGGACGAGCTCGACTCCAACGTCAATAGCACCCGTCTGCATCCGTGCATTGCTTTTTCTCCTCGAAGAGCTCGATCCCGGACGCGGTTACAATCGATGGTGCCAAGATGTTAGCCAGCCGAATGTTAGCAACCTGACCGCTGATCTCTTCACGTCCCTTGCACAGCTGAAACAAACTGCACTCGGTCCTGTGCAAATGCCTTCACCAACGCGTGGGGGTGTACCATGTGCTATGTCATCCGTTGACGTATGGGGTGTCGGAACATCACCACCCCGGTGTTCATCCTATAAGCCGGCCCGAACTCAAAGAGCCGCACCTTTCACGATGGCGTGATCCCCCTTTACAGTGGGAACCTCTTCCCTCATCTATAGGACAACCCGAGATCTTGCATCCCCCTGGGGACAGAGAGTTCAACAATCTGAGCAGGGCAATCATCAAGCCGTATCTTTTTATCCGATCCACTTTGCCATCCCGCTATATCAGCCAAAGAAATGAAGGAAGGGTCTGTATTCATCTGCGTTTCCAGCTTACGTGGCATCGTTGCCGAGATCAGATCACTCTCCAACCGTACAGACTCGGAAAATCGTTCATTATTCCGGATTTTGCTGACCCAGAGAATGAATATGAGTAAGCACTGACAAACACCAGGTTCCAGATGCTCCGCCGTGGTGAAGCGATTTCTTTCGTGACCCACAAGTCGCCGTGGTAGACGTAGCCTAGGAGCGTACCAATCAGTGTTCTCTGACATGCAAGCCGCCGACTCGAGACACTTGCAGCACAGCCCTATCGATTGCTTTTTATTGGGTATCAGGCATTTGGATCTCGCCGCGCACGATCGTAGTGTCCACGGGTGCTGTTCCGGATGGCCGTTCCCGTCGCATCAACATTTCCCATCCTAAGAGGGATCCTTTGGACTAACCATCGGCTGACCAGTCTCACCGCGCGGGGGCGCTGCCTAACGATTACCCACGATAAAGACGCCCATGATACCGCGAATGGTGACACTTGTAAGTAAAAGTCCATGTTCTTGCTTCCCAAACGCGATGTATTACAAGGGAGAGGAGGGCCGCAACCGCACTAGTGTGCCTGGCACTTCGCATCAAACCGTACTTAGCTGAAAGGATACACGTGCTAACCTAGTGTCCAATTCTCCATCATGCATCAAGAATTAGGTCGTATTCCAGGACACGTGCAAGATCAACCACTTGTTTCCCAAACCTTGAGATGCCTCTTTTTCTTTCTTCCTTTGCGTTTGACGTACCGTAACAAGGAACAATTGATCTGACCAAGTAGTCGCGTATCCACGACCCGGTCGTCAAAGACCTAAGGACAACCGTCATCCCTTACGATACCGCTAGCAGCCGGAAAACCTTCGCTGCTGAAGTACTGTCGTACTACGACTTGTACGTTGCTCGGTGGAATCGGCGTACGCATCCAGTCGAAATCGAAAATTATGCTTCAAAGGTAGGTCGGCCTACCACTGATCAGGCCGAACGTGAGATTAATATTAACACGTGGCAATGTCGATGGTAGGAGATGGATACCCTATATTCCAGGCACAAGCCTCAGGTGCCTCCACCCTCGAATGCTTGGGATCATCTCGATTGCCGTCCTCGGCCAACTGTGCAACGCCGTGGTATAGGTTCCTTTAATATCATAGTAGCCCTGCAATATGAACATCCCATCACCTGCGGACCCTGCAATTAAAACGCGTACGCACCCACTCTTGCCAGGCTTGCGCAGATTATTGAGCGCTTGATGAGGTCATCACGGATCTGTCAAACCCGTTTACAGTGGCATTCTGCCTTCTCGTTGCGGGCGCCAACAGGTCCCCACATATGATGACCACAGTGGAACGTGAAGTGAGCGTGTTCGTAGTGGTTACGTGACGTCCCTCAAATCCTCGTCACGGAGGCCATTATACATCACCCGCCGGACAACACAGAACAGCTGGTAGCACTTTGCACGAGTCGGTGATTCGTTGGCCTTCAAATCTGGTCTACCACTGTCAGCTTGTTGGCGGCAGCTTCGTCCGAGATGTGAAGTTGTACGAGGCATTGGGATATGAAGCAGCAAAGTCATTGAGAAATTCACTGGTGCAGTATGTCGTGTGGGTCAATCAGAGTTGTCAAGCCAAAGCAAGTGCAGTCCCCAGCTGTGCATGTCATTCAGTTCCACCCCCGGCCTGTTTCTATAAAAAAACATGTTCCTTGGTATTAGTCCTACAAGGGACCTTCCCTGATATATCTCGGTGGACTGTCGCCCCACTAGCATCGAGAATGCCACATTAACCTTTGTTCAAAGCGATGCACTACACTTTCTTGACTGCGGACACTCCTTTGTCGATGGTTTCATTGTTGTAAATTCACATAATATGGTAGGAGACATCCAGAGGCTCGACATCATCCGTCCCTCTTTCACGATATGGACCTCCCCTTCTTTGCTTCTACGAGGCAACCAACCATCCCTTTTCCGCCCGTGACTGCGCTGCGTGGAGGCGTTGGCTATGATCATCCTCTCGATAATTACTCCGATGCTGCTATGGCCCATATACTCGTCCCCGCACGCCCTCGAAACGTATGTCGACTGTTTGGTCTATCAAGGGCTTCCTTCTCACCCTTCATCGAACAGCTCTATGATGCGGTAGCCAGTGCCCATGACGCACGCCTCCATTTTGTGGCCGCAACGATTAATCCTGCCGGTCAATGTAAATGTCCTCATAACGTCGGCCGCGAACCTTTGCGTCGAATGGCCGCGCGCTCTGGAAACTCACCAGACTATTTGGGTCTTGACTGGGAATACCCCGGTTGGCGTCCACGTCGTTCCTCCTACGAAGATAGACGGGGAGCGGTTGTAGTCACGCTTGCCGAAGTCTGCTCAATCCCGCATGCGGTTGGCCCACCTCAAACTTTTAACGAGAGCGAGAATACGACCGCGGTTTGTCCCTCCGACGAAGAGCATCTAGAAGGGCTAGATGTTCACGTTTCGGATGTAGAAGATGAGATGGACTTCGAACTTGCGAGTGACGATACCTTTGACGCATCGAATGCCAATGCCGCACCTTCCAGTCCGCTCCAGTTATCCCCTCACAGCAACTCTGTATTCGAATCTGAACCGCGCGACACCGTCCGCATTAAATGTACGGAAGTAGATGCGAAGAACATGAACCATCGAGAACGGGAAACTCCTTGCGCTTCAGAGTCCACTCCTCTGTTGGAAAACGAAAAGCCCTCGAGATGGATCCGTTCAGAAGCCCAGTTTTCTTTCCCTGCCCCCGCTAGCGACGCATCTTCTGCGATGCCAACCTCAACCCTGTCGTGCGCCAGGAACCTTTCGATGGGGAACCCATTGTATCAAGGGGGAACAGCAGAGAAACCGTCTGCCCAAAAACATGCACCGACGAATGCAGAAAGGACCGAAGATGCTGCGATTGAGCAACCCGTTATAGATAGCCCTCGGATCGCGACCGCTCAGAGCCTGCTTAGCCCAGTACGTGATGCCCCATCTCGTACACTGCCCAACGGTCAAGAACCTGTGTCTCGAGAGAACGCTCTGGATGATGATGAGCAGGCGGTTCAAACGATGCAGCAGGCCCTGCCACGCACGAAACAGGGTTTTCCGTGCTTACTCGACGGTTGCAAGCAGGTGTGTTCTTCGGCAGGCGATCTCATGAGGCACCAGCAATCTCTCCGCCACCGTCCGCCACAGTACTTCTGTTCGGGTTGCGAGTATGGGTTCACTCGCCCAGATGCTCTTAAAAGGCACCTCAACAACAAACCGAGGTGTAGGGCGGCTCACAGGACGGTGACCCCAACTCGGTTAAGGGGGCCTGGTGATGCCGAGGGAAGCTCGTCGACGTCATAAGCATGCCGGACACGTTTTAGCTCGACTTCTTCCGTTGCAATCCACTTAACAAAACGGTTACTCTAAGCACTTTATATTGCATATGCTCTTCCGATATCATCCTTACACCATGTACGATATAGAGAACAGACATTGTGTTTTATATGACAAGCGCATCGTCGACTATATGGGGTCCCCTTGGCACTGCTTCCTTCGCCAACTCGTCGCTCAGATCACTTGGTGCAGGTTCCACGCCAACGTCCGTAGCATCTTTCCTCAACTTCTCCACGGAGACAGCGCGGCGCTTACCAAGGAATACGCGTCCGCCGGGTGCATCCTGCAATGACCGTACGATGATGTCCTTCTCGAAAAGGTATCGAACATCTTCCAAGGGATATCCCGTTGTCTCTGGTATGCAGACGTAGACCCAGATAGCCATGATCACAGAAGCGACTCCGAACACGAGATATGTGCCGTACGTGATATGTGCAAGCATTATCGGCGTGATTTGCGCGATAACGTAGGTGAAGAGCCAGGTTACGCCAACGGCAACGGACATGACTGCTGAACGAAGGTGTCCGGGAGCTACTTCAGACCCGAGGACGAGTGGGGTGAAGCCCCAGCCTACACCGAAGGCGACACCGTAGAGGTAGACGGCAACAATCGAGACGTAAGTCGCAGGAACGACCGTAGGTTGGGGATGCACGGCACTGTAACCCCCAATCCAAATCATTGTAATGGCTTGAGCGATACCACCGTAGATGAGAGACCTCTTTCGACCCCAGTTCTCGATAACAAAGGCGAGGACAAGACACGTGACGACGAACTTGACGACTCCGTAGATGCCCGTCGCAAACAGCGAAGCAGTCGTGTTGGAGATTCCGAGGTTTGCAAAGATGATAGGGGAATAGTAGTTGACTGCGTTCGTGCCAGTCCACTGCTGGAAGAACGTGGCAATGGATGGTATGAGGCAACGCAATGCGATAATACGATTTTCTGCCATCTTCTTGAACTGCGTAGCGATCGGAAGTTGACGCTTGCCCGCGAACTCTTCGCGTATCTCACTCAAGGTGAGTTGGATGGCGTCGTCTTGTGGATCTTTTCTGGCGATGTAGCCGAGGGCATTCGCAGCGTCAGTATACCGCTGGCGTTCTATCAACCACCGAGGTGATTCCGGCTGGAACAGCATGAATACAAAAAATATGATGCCTGGCAATAATTGGACTATTATTGGGGTCCGCCATTGCATCTCTCCAGGTGGTATGTGAAGAGCCACTCCATAGTTGACCCAGACTAGACAGCATAACATGGATCAGAAAACGCGGTCGGTCACAGGGCCAGCACTTACAACTCAACATGTTTCCCAAACCTACAGCAACCTCTATGCTACCGGTGCATCGTCCCCGGATAACTCTCGGAGCACATTCGGATACGTAGGTGGGGACAAGAGCTGACATGAGGCCGACACCAACACCACCCAGGAACCGACTAAAATACAGAAGCTTGAGACCCGTAGCTGGCGTACTTCCCAGTCCGACGATTGACTGAATAGCACTCCCTATAAGAAAGATTACCGCTGATGCCAACAGCGAAGGTTTCCTGCCATATCGGCTCGCCAACCAACTCGATGCAATGGCACCCACGCTGAGGAAACGCACATTCGATTATTTGCCCAAACGTGGCGACAAGGAACTTGACTCACAAGCCTCCCGCCTGGAGAACAGATACGATATTTCCGCTCAAACTGGCACGGGCACTGGCTGACTCTTTATCCAACCCGAAGTAATCCTGAAAAGAGGGAAGAGCGAGAACACCGCCTATGAGGCCAATGTCCCAACCGAAGCACACGTATCCAGCGGTGGCAGAGAAAGCAAGGAAGTAAGCATTTCGGTATTGGATGGTTTGCTGGAGTTCCCTTCTCCACGTCATGGCGGCCTATCCAGAAGATCGAGTCACTAGGACGCAGGTCTCGGCGAAATTCCGACAGGAACGTTCAAAGCGTGAAGAGGGTCACCAGTCGTCCAAAAGCCTCAGCGAGATGTTGCTTATATGACCCGGTCGGACCCAGTACCGCGGTGCGTTTTCTGAGAAAGGCTAGCCGAGTATCTGAGGGTGCAAGTAATGCGGTCCAGCCCTGTCACCCGAGAGGTCGTTTAAGCGAAGGTTATGTATCATGTTGATATTATCTATTGTAAAACTGAAGCTTAGCAAAGTTCGGAGGAGTATATGTATGTGCTGGAAAGACGACACGAGTCGAAAGAAAAGACGGTGAGTTTGGAAATGGAATCGACTACACTACGGCAACTCAGTACTCGGGCACAAACATATGTCAATACCTCGTCGCGGCCAAGCGGCCATTGGACGCAAAGTCGATTGTTGCTGGTGACCGTATTTGAAACTCGCTTCTTCTCCCGTTTTTGTTCCCTCCAGCCATACCAACACGTTGGCTTGTTCTGGGAGTGCGAAGTTTCATGGTGCTAAAAAGATTGCTACAGGTGAATGTGGCTCGGCAACGCTGCACAATCGGGGAATAAACTGTTCAAAGGATCGATTTACGAGGAAAGGGCCTATCCTGTCTCTGGAGGCCACTGATTAGAGATCTGACGGAGCAAAGATTCGAATTCTCAACAAATTCTACGCTTTCGAATTCAGTTTTTTCACCGTATGACCAGGGCAGAAAGGACCGCAAACATGGGTCCGAAGTCCCTAAGAAAAGGTAGTCCAACCTTCGCGGGCACATACCAGCCTATCCTCGGGAGCCTACCAGGCAAACGGCACACTGGGCGAGTCAAGCCTACCGTGCATACCGTGTACCCGACCACGACAGGCTTACCAGACCTAAGAGTTAGATTTTCAGACGAAAGAGCAAGAGGAAGGAAAACGAACGGATGGAAATCACTAACACTAGTATGTTGCCTGTCATTTTAGTGTGCGTCGGATTTGCGGGCGTTCTGGAGCGGTTATCTAGTGGCGGTACTTACCTGCTTGCGTATACATACCGTAGCGTGCGTTCGCAGAACACTACTTTCTTCCAGGATCGGCCAATCAAACACCCACAATGTTGGAGACTTGATAGAAATTCGAGTCCCTGCTCGGCTTACAACCACGTGCTTGGATATATTCTCTTTGTGGGGCTGAAAGCGGCCAGCCGGAGGTTCACAGGTCCTTGGCGTCAATTTTCCTCTCTTTAATACCAGGAACCAGGCTCGCTCTCCAATCCGTAAGTGCTCCCCCTCGAGATGTAAATTTCGGAGGTTTGTCGGACTGCTGATTACTTTCATGCCAAGGCACTCTTGCCTCATACCCCTATACAAGCGCCGTCTGATCTCCGGATCCGGCAGAGTTCGTCAGTCGCACAACATCCACGTACCATATGTATCACTAGTACCGCAACGGTGATTGGTTGGGACGCGTGGTAGCGTATGGCCTGGCTGACGAAAAATTTTCAACATACAACACCTTACCTCCCACGGGAATGGACATACTTCCACATACTGCACTTGGATTCCCGGACGACGGTCCGTCGCGTCCCAGAGTATTGTTAGTTGGTCATGCAACCATTCCTCGTAATGAATGGTGTTTCGGTGACAGGACTGGGAAACCGTACACTGTTCCGAAAGCAGGTATCCTCACGAGTACCCATAGGAAACTGGTGTTTCAGAGCACTTGTGTATTGTGGGAATAGCACGGTTTTTCGCGCCCCGTGCAGTTAGCGCATTGCTGTTCGCTTGGCTGTCGGTTGTGTTTTGCAGCGAACGTGTCAGACACCCCTGGCAAATGAATCAAATTCGCACGGGGGAAGATGCGATAAAGGCCGGCTCTGATAAGCACTCGCCGCCTCCCACTCGATCCTCGACGCATAATGGCTACTGCAAGTCTCAGCAACTTCCCCATCGATCTCAAGAAATACAAAAAGTCTGCCAATTATTCGATGGCCATCGTGTGCGGAATCTGACTGTCAGCCTAGATTGGCCCTAGATCCATCGCGGCCGCAACTGAGCGAGGAGCAAAAGGCAGTCCTCCTGCATAACATCCAACTCCTTCGTGATGCTATTGTTCTGTTTACTGCGACAGGCGCCGCTCGCGGTGTGAGCGGTCATACAGGTCGACCGCCTACCACACTGCCTACCTATATGTAACTGAGTTCTTCCTGCAGGTGGTGCTTATGACACCGTCCCCGAGGTTTGCCTCTTACTTAGCTTATTCGAGGGCTCCGAAAAATATCTTCCCATCATTTTCGACGAGGCGGGTATGTATCGATCTCGGGGTGATGACACCACTTTCGTTCAACATTCGAGATCACAGGCCATCGCGTTGCAACCCAATACCTCCTAGCTGCACTTGAAGGCTCTCTCCCTCCGGAACACCTCCTTCACTATCGTGAGGCAAATTCGAAGCTCCCTGGTCACCCCGAACTTGGGTTAACACCCGGAGTCAAGTTCTCCTCCGGCCGTCTTGGCCACATGTGGCCCCTGGTGAATGGTGTTGCGTTGGCTAACCGCGACAAGGTCGTGTTCTGCTTGGGTTCCGATGGTTCCCAGCAAGAAGGAGATGATGCGGAAGCTGCCAGGCTTGCCGTTGCCAAGAATCTAAACGTGAAATTATTGATCGATGATAATGACGTCACCATTGCTGGGCACCCTTCGAAGTATCTCAATGGCTATGATTTAGCAAGGACGCTTGAAGGACACGGTCTCAGAGTTTTTATCACCCAAGGCGAGGACATTGACACCTTGTGGGGGTCTCTGGCTGCAGCAATCACGCACGATGGCCCCGCTGCCGGTGAGTGATGCCATCCAGCCGTAGACCTTACCTGACGTCTTTCATAGTCATTTCCAAACGGGTCATGGCACCAGGTATCCCAGATATCGAGGGAAGCACTCACGGACACGATGTCATTCCCGTCAAGTCTGCCTTGAAGTACTTTGAAGCCCGCGGATACCCCTCGAATCTCGCTGGTGATATACTCCTAAACATCAAACCTGCGGCCATTCCCTATCTCTATGTCGGGTCAACAAAGGAAGTGGGGGCTAACCGTGTTGTGTTTGGTGAAGCTGTCAACCTTGTATTGGACAAGCTTTCCAAGGAGGAGGCTGCAAAGAAGGTCATGGTCATCGACAGTGAGTGTTCTCTCTACAGTCTCTCCACAAACTGATCTCGCGCAGGTGATCTGGAGGGTTCCACTGGCCTGAAGGTCATTCACCAGAAGCACCCGGAGGTATTCGTGTCGGGTGGTATCATGGAGCGTGGCAACTTCTCGGCTGCTGCTGGTTTCGGTTTTGACGCTAATAAATTTGGTGTCTTCTCCACGTTCTCTGCATTCCTGGAGATGATTGTATCTGAACTTACGATGGCCCGTTTGAACAATTGCAATGTCCTTTGTCACTTCTCGCATGCTGGGGGTAAGAGCTACGATTATCCCTGCAATGAATTGACTAATGATGTTTCCCTTATCAGTGGACGAAGTTCGTACCTTCCATGCCTCGTGACCGTTCGAACATCCACCTAATTTCAATCTTCACAGATGGCTGACAACACCTGTCATTTTGGCGTCAACAACTTTTTCGGGGATAATGGCCTGTCCGATGTACATTCGTGGTTATACTTCCCCGCTGACGCTCTCCAAATGGTGGCCATCGTGCAGCGGGTGTTCTTCGAACGTGGTATTCGGTTCGTCTTCTCGACCCGGTCGAAGGTACCATACATCCTCAAGGAGGACGGAAAAACGAGGTATTTCGATGGCGACTACAAGTTCGTCCCTGGAAAGGATGAGACGATCGTGGACGGTAAGGCCGGCTATGTTGTGTCGTTCGGTGAGATGCTGTACCGGTCTTGGGATGCTGTCTTGCGTTGCCGCCAGGAGGGTTTGGACGTTGGCTTGATCAACAAACCGACTCTCAACGTTGTCGACGAGCAAACGATCAGAAAGATAGGGTCGAGTCCGTTCGTACTTGTGGTCGAGTCGTTTAACCAGAAGACCGGGGTAAGGGACATATCAGTCAATTTGGGCTGAATTAACAGCAATGTACAGCTTGGTTCTAAATTCGGAACGTGGTTATTGGAACGTCAATTGACCCCCAAGTACGGGTACATGGGCACGACGAAGGAGGGTATGTGGTTATTCCTTTCTTTTTGTTTGGAATAATAACTTATTTTTGTTTCTGTGACCAGGCTGTGGTGGATTAACAGAACAAATTTTTTACCAAAACCTTGACCCTCAATGTGAGTTTTCGTTATTTTGGTTGACAGTAAATCCATTGATTATCAATTCTGTAGCCATCATCTTGAAGATAAAGCAGCTCTCGCAGTAGACCAGACTCAGTGGGTAACATTGGGTTTGACGAAGTGACGACATCGGCAAGGATTTGAGTATTGTACAGCTGTCTGCTAAGAAAGATGAACACTTCTTGATCTCCGGAGACGTAGCGGAAACAAAAGTGCTGTGTTGCTAGACTACAAGAGATAGTTGGTCAGTTGCCTGAATAGAGACGTCCCAGATGCTAGGTAAAGAAGTCAGAGAACCGAGTCTCGACACCAGGAATCTCCATAAGAGAAAACTTTGAGACGGCACTTCCTAATTGCAATCGGTTTTGATCATCATTGTTGGGCGAAGAAGGGAAAGAAGAATGTCACAGACAAAGCACAGCAGCACTGACCTCTTGCGCGATGAACCACTGTAAACCTGGGCGATGACGATAACGAGCAAGTGCAGGTTGTAGTTTTCATAGCCAGTTGTCGTGGCCGATTTTTTGAATCTCCGACTGAAATAACTAGAAGGTAGCGAGGACGATTTGACACCTTTCCCACGTAACCCAACAGCCGAACGCGTCAAGGGGGGATAACAGTATAAGCCTCGGAGAAAAAAAAACATAGGGAGACATCAAACAACGTTGCCCATCGATTTATCGTGAGTGATCTTCTCAGAGATATCGGGTATGGGTTTGAATTATCCAACCATTTTTCCTATTTTTTTTTTGAGCGGCGTGGAGCTCACCTGAGGCGATTTGTGTTACACCGTGGATAAGGGTTTTCTGTAATACTGGTTTTTTTTTCTCATTTTTCAAACCTTTTGATGAGAGATATTTTCTTCGACCGTGCAAACGTGACGACGTCCAGCCTTTTTCCCAACAGTTCGTGATTTGCTCTGCTAACCATGTCACTAGCATTACCCTCTACTCATGGAGGGCGCCCTATCGAATATGCCCGCTGAAGCAGACACAACTGCGGTTCAAGGTATGCAACCTCCTAACTCCTTAGTGCCTTAACATATTTATGTATGACTTCATCCCCAGAGCAGCCGATGAAACGTCGCCCGGGTAGGCCCAAGGGCAGTGGAAAGAAGCAGCACACGACTGTTCCTGTTGTTACCGGTGAGAAGATAAAGCGACCAGTCGGCCGTCCGAGGAAGGATGGGCTTCCTGCTGGCTCTGTTGGACCACGTCGAGCTGCGCGACCAAGAAAGCCGTCTGTGAAGACAGCCACCGAGGCTGCGACGCTCCCACCAGGGGTACCATTTCCAGGCGTGAGTATCTGCGCACCTATGCAGCCCTCCATCGTTTACAGCCAGTACTACAACAGGCGTATTATCCCCAGCATCCTGGAATACCCCAATGGGAGACAGGATTGCCTCCGAGTGGTGCCCAGACTTCAATCTCAGCTCCAGCTCCCGCCCTACCTACGGGAAGCGCAGTGCCCCAAACGTATTCAATCGATCCAAAACTCAACCGAGACGAGTGGGCCGAAGTCATGCGAACCAAACCCGACAAATTCATGCAAGAGTTGTTAACGGCCCTCGCCGCCCCGAATCCGTTACCTAATGTAGGACCAACTGTAGAGGACGCTTTCAAGTCCCACCTCAGTTCTTTGGCCCCTACCGCCGCTCAGAACAAAGAAACTCACGCTATACCTTCGCTTTACTCCGTGTTAAAGACTTTCTGGCTGCCCTCGTCGCCAGCTTATCTATCGTTGATCGCTTCCGGCCCGAACGCTCGTACTCTGTCCGAACATAGGTTTTTGTACTGGGACCCTCTACCTCTGGTATTCAATGGGATTGCATGTAGTAGTTGCGGAGCGTCGCTCAACAACCGAGGACGGATCAAATCAGGACCTATCAAAGTGTATGACCTTGAGAAGCCGTTCTTTGTTATCGGCTGCGAGTATGTCTGCCGAAGTCCAACATGCCTCACGACTGTGCCACCCGAGGGGAGGAAGTTTGCCAGTACGGATGCTTCCATCATGCAAGCCCTTCCAGCCCGGTTGAAAGAGGAGTTTCCTGCGCGGCTTCTTCAGGGAGGTACTGATTTGGGGAGTGGGCCGCACGTTTGGAATTGGCATGCGATGGGCGTATCGAAGTCGTTGTGGAACATGGTTAAGGGGAGTCTGAAGGTCGGCATGTCCAAGGACGCCATTATTCAAGTGATCGATGCCATTCAAAATCCGCTGAGAGAGGACCGGGAAAAACACGAAGAGGAAGAAGACGAGGACGCCGCTGGTGAGGACGCACCAAGAATTGTCGTCCAGCCTGATGGCGGCGACATGACCATGTCTCAAGTGCGCGTCCAGACATTCGCTACGTTGTCCGGAATACTAACGGCATGTTCAGAATGCTACAGATGAATACGGTAATGTTTGGAAAGGGAACAATGGCGTGACGGAAGCTGGCCCGAGCCAAACCAATGGCCCGCACACAACTTCATCTAGCTTAGCCAATGTCACTCCCGAAATGTCAAGTCAGGCAACTACCTCCGCCCAGCCGTTTACCTATGCGCAACCCGGGCCTTACGTTCCATATCCGTATCCTAATTATCACCCGTACCTCGCTCAGGCTCACCCAAACCCCAGCGCGTCCCATCCTCAACACACACCCTCTGGTCAACATGGAGGAGACCAGAATGGCTTGAAGAGGCCATTTGGTTATGGTGATAGTAATGGCGAAGTTGCCATCCTGGAGCCTTCGCAGAAACGCACTCGACATTGTTGCAAGTGCGGTTCCCAGGATTGCAAAGGAAAAGGAGGGCGCTCATTCTGCCTAAATGCTTGCCAAGACTGCGGCAAGATAGATTGTCGTGGCAGGAACAGCAGGCGACCAGACAAGGTGTGCTCTGAGGCGTGGAACTGAACTTGCGATGGATTTCTACCTCTCGTCTTGTACTTATTCTTGGAACTTACTTGGAATAATTGCCTGCTACGCGGCCTAGCGTATTGTATCCACTTGAACGCTCGACAAGGGTCCGTGTGCTTCCACTGTGTGCGATCTTGCTATAGAGCGTACATTCGTACTGTTCACAAAACACTAGAATTAACGTCGACTCGGCCACATCGTTCCATTAACATGGTAAGTGTACATCCATTGTACTTCGAGTTCGCTGGTAGCGAGGTCACCGGCTTCGAGAACTTCGCACATGTCCAACTAGCTCAGCAGGATATACTTTCTGCGACCCCACACCATTTCCCGCTACGAAACGAGGTAAAAATGCCCCGTAGCTGAAGGATGGTTAAAGTGAGCAGCCATAAAATGTACGAGACCCTGATGCTTCTCGGTTGCGAAAGATGTCAACGCAGGCAGTTAATCTTCGATGACGCTGGGAATGTAGAAAGTAAGGACACCACCAGCATCGGCGACTTCCCCAATGTAAACATAAAGGATTGCACAGTGGTTTTGACATATGCCTAATCGCATATGTTACTCTGACGACACGCCCCAGCGTAGTACTTACATGCAATGGTGGTGGTCGAGACAACGTGACTGTTGAGGAATTTGAGAAAACTTCGAACAGAAACCAGCACAGCGAACACTTTTTCAGAATCAGGCTTTTCGGTGGGTTCGGGATCCACATTTTGTTCTTCTTCGACTTGGGCTTGCCCTGGGGGTTTCACGTTAACCAGGTGTGAACACACGAGACTACAATTAGCGAACTCAGGGAGGGGTTGGCACATCCAATCCACTGCGTTTCGACTTTAACGGAGTCCGTGCTAATCGCTATCTGAAGCTTGCCACTGTTGTTGGCCCTGAGGGCCAAAACGTCTGATAGTGGGCGAAGTCTCTCCACAATCGTCCTCAGCTTCTGGAGAGGTGGTAACAAGATATGCACCTGGCAACCGTTGTGAGCGCTCACTCTCCATAGTGCGCCAATGGCTCACATCCGGTTCCGGGCAGAGAGGTTCGCGAAGCTTATCCACCTCGGCGGGTCGCATTACTTCGATTCGGACGTCATGTGTTACTCTGACTTTACGACCCGATCTAGATACACCGAACATTTCGAAGCTGAGGACGGCTTGATCATTCTTCTTTGCGAGTTTCATGACTAGTTCGTCTGCATCATATGCAGGCAGGATAGACGAGGCTGCTGCAGTCGATGAGGCAGATGCGGACGAAGACCTAAGTGAAGAAAGAAGGGCTTCGGTTGACAGAGCTACGGTGATTTGGTTATTGGCGTTCGATTGTATCCGGTAGTTGGTGAATATGGAGTCCACCTTGACAACGCTGGCAGTGGGACTCGGAACGGCTCCACGCAAACCCAGGAGGTCGATATAGACTCACGACCATACTTGGATGCCACCTTCGTTTGCATCATCGTTGCATATGATATGCATTTCGTTTTCGGTGAACTTTATGATGCATTTCCGCTGGAGTTTTTCAACAGCTTGTATTATACCTGAGAGTACAATATGAGCAGAGTCAGACGCGCTCTCGTGCACGTACACTCACGACAGAAGATCGCGACGTTTTCCACCGTAGCTCGGAACCGCATTTTTTTATCTGTCGCGGCGGAACCCAAAAAAATGCTTCCGAAGGTGGTGGATACGTCATGATCACGTGACAGACGGAGCGGCGATTTCCGCGACAGGGAAACATTAAAGCAGTTTACAACTCTAAGCGTGCTCTCTCTCTCTTTCTGTCTTTTCGCTTCTGGAAAGTCGGTTTGAAGGACGACTCGCTCTCTCTGCTGTAGTGTGACCATCATGTCTCGAGAGATAATTAACATCCAGGTAAACTGATCGCGTCGATCTCGTTCGCGGCTTCTAATGTTGTACAAACTTCCTCCTACAGGCTGGTCAGGTAACTCGTTCCAATGTGGAGTTGTGAATCAATGGTCTAACGGCGACTGGGAACTAGGCCGGAAACCAGGTCGGCGAAAGTTTCTGGAGGATGCTTCTCGCAGAGCATGGTCTCGACGAATCTGGGGTAGCCTGTTCACTCTATACCGTCTTCCGTTCTGGCACTGAATTGCGGCGCGTCTTTTTGTTCACTGGTCTGTAGTTATACGTTGGAAATGATCCACTCCAGACCGAACGGGTAAGCGTCTATTGGTACCCTTTGTTTGGGGATAATGGGTTACCGTGTACTTCTTTCCCCAGGCTGGCGTATACTTCACCCAAGTCGATTCACATGGCCCAACCAAATATGTACCAAGGAGCGTTCAAATCGACCTAGAATCTGGCGTGTGCGACCATGTAAGTGCCCAACAGATGGGTCCCCGATCATCATGGATTAATTGTGAATAGATTCGCGCCGGTCCTTTAGGAAAGCTTTTCCGACCGGATACTTACTTTACTGGGGACTCCGGCGCAGGAAACAATTGGGCGAAAGGATGTAAGCTGCACCATTACCTCCTATCCTGCTTTGTGTTTACTTTACGTTGGAGGCAGACTATACAGAAGGTTCTTATTCGCGTTCCATTTTGAAGTCTTGCTGACCGCTTGTCAGGGGCTGAGCTTATCGATTCTGTTCTCGATATCGTTAGAAGGCAATCGGAGAGCTGTGAAGCTTTGCAGGGTTTCCAGATCATCCACTCTCTTGGTGGTGGAACTGGAGCTGGTCTCGGATCTCTTCTGCTATCCAAATTGCGCGAGGCAAGTCACTTGTGATTTCATGTACCTTTCTAATCCCTGGCAGGAATATCCTGATCGCATGCTCCAAACCTTCTCAATCCTACCATCACCGAATGTGCGGTCTACAATTGTTTTGATATTGTTACATCGCTAACAGGGCATTAGGTGTCAGAAACTGTGGTAGAGGTCCGTACCATCCTCCCCACGTTCCGGAGTCATCCTGACACGTATCTTAGCCCTATAATGCGCTTTTGTCAATCCATCAACTCGTGGATAACTGTGACCTTACGATTTGCATTGACAACGAAGCTTTGTGTGTGTCATCACTGTATCCTCCTGCTGTATCTAACACAACCATTAGATATGAGATTGCAGTCCGGACGTTGAAGATCAAGACGCCTGCTTTCAGTGACCTCAATCAGGCAAGAGGTGGCCGACCTTAGCTGCCTCTGTGTATTCATTTGCTTCCAGATAATCTCGAGGGTAATGTGTGGAGTGAGCACAAGTCTTCGTTTCCCAGGTCAATTAAACGGGTATGCTGCCTCGATGGTTTTGAAAGGAGTGGCTAACACCACATCAGTGACATGCGTAAATTGGGAATGAATCTCATCCCGTTCCCCCGAGTGAGTCTTCCGAGTTCTTACCAAAGATGTCCTGCCCAATCTCGCAGCTTCATTTCCTCATGCCGAGCTATGCTCCCTTTTATGATCCCAAGGCTAGCGCCTTCCAAAAAATGTCGGTCCCTGAACTGACCAACTTGTGAGTTTCCAACTCAGTGTTTTAATATACCATTTTCGACTGCCCTCTCAGGTTGTTTGATCGACGGAGCCTCCTCGTCGCATGCGACCCACGATTTGGGTGCGTTTTCCCTCTCGCTCGGTCTGCCATTGGTTCAAGCAGGTTGTAGTCGTTACCTGACGGCTGCTTGTATTTTCCGCGGCAAGGTTTCTTCTATCGAGGTAGGTAGATCTTTCGTTGCTGCTGATGGAGCACTTACATAGTTATTTAGGCGGATGTAAGCGCCGTACTTTGGCCCTCAACCCCAGCTAACCACTCTACTCCGTAGACTTCAATAGCGCAGCTTCAGCGCAAGAATTCTAGCCTTTTTGTAGAGTAAGCTTATTGTTCACGTGCAATTTTTTCAGTGCTTATAATCTCATAGGTGGATTCCGGACAACGTATCGGTGTCTGTCTGCTCTGTGCCTCCGGTGGGGCAAGCTCAGGTAAGTTGTCCGTGTCGTTGGTACACATACACGAACCTTACCCTTTCAAGGCGGCTGTGGCACTTGCAAATTCAACCTCTATGCAAGAGCTCTTTATGCGTAATCTCAACCAGGTACGTACATACAAGGGGAGCTGGTCACCCTGTGGCTCATGGGTTTCCCCTTGCAGTTCTCTCTCATGTTCAAGCGTCGGGCTTTCCTTCATTGGTACACTGGAGAAGGAATGGATTTGATGGAATTTTCCGAAGCAGAGAGCAACACCCGGGATTTGGTGTAAGTTGCATCTCCGCATTCTCCGATTCCACTGATTGCTGTGTTCTGATGCGACGTAGTGCCGAATACCAGCAGGTGAGCAACTGTTTTCTGGAACCGTGGTTTGCTTTTATGGACTTTCCGTCTTGCAGTATCAGGAGGCAGCTGTCGATGAAGAATTTGAAGAGGTTGTGGACGGGGAAGAGGAAGCCCAATAGCATCTCATTCCGAATGAATTTTACCCTCGTCTCGCAGGATCATAAAACTCAAAATAGTACTTTGGATTTCTTTACGGTAATTGAATGCGGAAGCACGTTGTCGTTCGCCTGCATTTGCGTCCACCGTTTGGTGAAGCGGGGGGTTGGCTACCATGACACTTGCCATACGCTGGTTGAATGTTGTGCTTTTCTAGGTGGCAAGTTAGCTCAACATGGTAAAACTTCCGTTTCTCCCTGTCATGCTGTGGTAAGTTATGGGGCAAACTATCCAGTGATGACCACAGCAGGACGGTTTAAGTAATGTTGCCTGCTCGGTATCAACCCACCAGAGTGTATCATACATTGGGCGCCAATTTACTACGGCTACGCGACACAAACGCGTGTCATTCTACTGGGACGCCGGGATGACGCGTCTAAGGAACACTGCGACGTCCTCCAGTTCCTCCGGAGACGCCGAATGCACAAGTCCAGGGTATTCCTCGAATTTCAATCCGGGCTCTCCAACCTTTTCCTGCAAGGTAATCCCAAACTCTTTGGAGAGATATTCAACAGACATCTTTCCAATCTTGCATGGCACGAGGGGGTCACTAGCACCGTGCCCCATGAAAATCGGCAGTGAAGGTGCGTGCGCGGCAAGCCTCTGGGATAGCTCCAGGTGAGTGACATCAATTTGCCATTCCGAAGAAATTTACCTTTCCGATCTCGTTCCGGATAGGTAGCCATCCACTGAGGACGACCAGGCCTCCCAGTCTGAACGGCGAGGTCAGGCCTGTCAAGAGTGACATTGCGCCACCCTGACTGAATCCTCCCAACACGATCCGACTTGGGTCTACTCCTGTTTCAATCTCGTCTTTTATAATGGTTTCCAATATCTCTACAGTTTCAAGCATCCCATCACGATCTTCCTCTCCTGATTCCTTGAAGGAAAAGGAGTATATGTCAAACCAGCCTGGCATTTCGAGGCCGTAGTTCGAGGTGATGGCCCTTGTTGGGGCATTCGGTAGAATCCATTTGATATGTTGTAACTCGGGATCGTTCCCTAGCATTTGCGCCACAGGTAGCCATCCACGCCCGGAATCGCCAAGACCCTATTGCCAGTGAGATGTGCGTCAGATCGCGGGGATGGGCCACGGAATGAGTGCATGCATGATACACACATGCAAGAAGATGACAGTGGCCGTGTGCCTCTTTACTGCTTGAACAATGAGGGGGGCGTTCATGTCTAGTACTGGCGACGAGGAAGAAGATAACTAATGTATTGACCTTGGACTCCTGCCGCCACGCAGGTTAAGTCGATCACGTGATATATCGGTATTCTATCTGGGAAATTCGGGATTCGCTGCTCCGTATCCACGGGACGAGGACGGACACGGAGTCGCCTGACGTCCGTGTATAAATCTTTAATATCCTTCTTCACAGGCACGTCACCCAGCGGGAAGGTAGCGGAAACTGTTCAAGTATCTTGTTTCTTACCACAGACTGTGTCGGACTCGATGTTATCAGCCTCTCTTTTTATTTACCTCGCGCCGAAGGAAGCGCTGAGCCTGTGAGCACTCAGCTAGTATTCAACACCCCATGAGCCCAGCATGACAGCCTCCAATGAGTGGCCTCAAGCAAGGAAAATTGGTCCACTCATGTTCCTTCCTTTAGTAACTCTCTCTTCTTGCTGTTGGCATGTGCGGTAAGAACGGCAGCTTTTCTGACACTTGTTCGATAGAACGTTTCACAACAATTGGCCTCCCTTTAGATGCACAAGCACCAATCAGGGTTCACTATTCGTTCTTAGATGAGTCTGCTGAGGTGAGCGGGAAAATGATCGTACTATTTCAAAGCTGCCGTCGGACCTGTCATACGGCGATTGTCATCCGGTATTCGTAATGCCCTCGGCCCACGTATTCTTGTACAAAGTATGGTAAGCCATGGTCTTCCAGCTGTTGAACCGCCACGGAGGAACTCCCCCGCTCGAGGATGCAACGCTCAAGGGATACAGTGACGGAGGTGGAATCTGAAAAGACCGAACGACCAACACGCTACTCTCGGATCGTAAGGTAAGGCTACCGCATCAAATGTCCAACACCCCCTAAATCCGTTATACACAGACACTTCACGTTCCCCAAAGCTCACGAATTACCCCTTCCTCCAAAGTCCGTCCAGGATGCCTCCATGACCCCAGAGGCTTCGGCTGGCTTCTTCAGCTTGCTGTTGTTTAGCTGGGTTACGCCATTGCTGTCCTTGGGCTACGCCAGACCCCTCGAAGCTCCGGATCTGTACAAGCTACAGGATCAGCATGCTTCATATCGCATTGCCAACCTCGTACTCGAGTCTTTCAAGAGGCGGAGCAAGGAAGCACAGGAGTACAACGCCAGACTGGAAGGTGGAAAGGTTAAGCCTGGCCTACGGGCTATCTGGTGGGCTGTCCGTGGCAATAGGGCTGCCAGAGAAAAGACTTGGAGAGAGCGAGATGGTAAACATAAAGCAAGCCTCATACTTGCCATGAACGATAGCATCAAATGGTTCTTCTGGTCTGGCGGCGTTCTTAAAGTTATCGCTGATATTGCCCAGGTTACCAGCCCTCTTGTTGTCAAGGTTCGGTACGCAATACTATCAACATTCGGGATTGTGCTAAAGAACCTTCCAGAGCATCATCACTTTCGTCACCAATTCCTATACCAGTCACTCTATAGGACAGCACCCGCCTTCCATTGGATTCGGTGTCGGGCTCGCCTTTGTGCTCCTCGTACTCCAGCTGATCTCATCCTGGTGTATGAATCACTTCTTCTACCGAAGCATGGCAAGTGGCGTGCTTCTTCGTGGAGGCTTGATAACAGCTATCTACTCCCGATCTCTCAACCTCACATCACGTTCCAGAGCTACCTTGAGTAACGGACGATTGGTTAATCACATCTCCACCGACGTTTCGCGCATCGACTATTGCATGGGTTATTTCCACATCGCGTGGGCGGCTCCGATACAGCTTACCGTTTGTCTGATCCTCCTCCTCATCAACTTGGGTCCTAGTGCTTTGGCTGGTTTCGCACTCTTCATCGTCGTAACACCCATCAACACATATACTGTGAAACGCCTGTTCTCCTTCAGATTGAAGAGTATGCAGTGGACCGACAAGCGTTCGAAGTCAATCCAGGAGATGTTGGGAGGCATGAAAATTATCAAATTCTTCGCATGGGAGGTTCCCTTCTTGAAACGCATCTCTGAGTTCCGTCGTCTGGAGATGCGGTATGTACCATATTCTCGGATCTGAGACACATTTTCACAGAGAATTGCAGCTACATCCGTACGCTTCTCGTCCTGCGAGCCGCAATGAACGCAGCAGCCCTGTCTCTGCCTGCATTAGCGTCCGTGATTGCATTCATCACGTATTCCCTGCTTGGCCACTCCCTTGACGCCGCGACAATATTCACCTCGTTGACCCTCTTCCAACTGCTTAGACTACCGCTCATGCTGTTGCGTATGTGGTCCCTGGCGAATCTCACGTTTTCGGACTGATCCTGTGGTAGCCATGTCTATCAGTACCATCTCAGATGCTGCCACTGCTTGTGAACGTTTGTATGACGTCTTCGTTGCCGAGACGTCGGATGAAACCCTTGTTCACAATCAAGGACTAGATTTCGCCCTCAGGGTCAAGAATGCATCTTTTAGCTGGGATAGCCCACCTCCGCAATTGGAAGATTCCAAGAAACCGAAAGGTGGTAAGAAAGCTAAGCTTGGCGGACAAGGTACTTCCAAGCCGTCCGCGCGAGCACCACAAAAACAGGTGGATACGACCAATGTATTCCAAATAAAAGATGTGAATTTGGAGATACCACGTGGACAGCTAGTAGCTATCGTTGGCGCAGTTGGTGTGGGCAAGACTTCCTTGCTCCAAGGTCTCACTGGCGAAATGCGGAGAACTGCCGGCTCTGTCGAGTTTGGCGGCACTGTCTCCTATTGCGCTCAAAGCGCCTGGATACAAGTATGTTTCTATCGCTTTTTGTGGCTCCGTAACAAGGCTAACCAGTTCTCGCCAGAACGCTACCATCCGTGACAACATTTGCTTTGGACGACCTTTCGAAGGGAAAAGATATTGGAAGGCCATCCGCGATGCCTGTTTGGAGGCCGATCTTCAGATACTCCCCAATTATGACCTCACGGAGGTTGGTGAGAAGGTAAGATGTAGGCGGGGACCAAAGATTTTCAATTCTCACCGCATGTCTAGGGCATATCCCTGTCTGGCGGACAGAAGCAGCGTATCAATATTTGTCGCGCCATCTACTGTAACACCGATATCCAGATTTTTGACGTGCGTCATTTTCAGGCTGTCCGTTCACTTGCGATTCATAGCCAGGTCTAGGATCCTCTATCTGCTCTGGATGCTCACGTTGGAAAAGACGTTTTCTATAATGTTCTGAAGAGCAACGATGATAGAAAAACCCGCATCCTTGTCACTCATGCACTGCATTTCCTCCCAGAAGTGGATTACATTTATACTATCGTCGACGGGCAGATTGCCGAAAGCGGAACGTACCATGAGCTGATGGCTAACGAAGGCGCCTTCGCCAGATTGGTAAGGGAATTCGGATCGAAGGAAGGCCCTTCCGAAAAGCCGGAAGAAGTAAAGGAAGCGCACTCGGAGGAGCCGGAGAAGAAAGATGTTGTCAAGGGTAAGGGGATGATGCAAGAGGAAGAACGCAATACCGGTGCTGTCCGCTGGCAGATCTATCAGCAATACCTTTCAGCGGGCCACGGTCTGATATTTGCGCCGTTGCTCCTTTTATCTTTGGTTCTCATGCAGGGGGCAAATGTCATGTCTTCTTACTGGTAAGCCTGCCGTTCCATCGAGAGTGTCTGTTGGTTTCGACTTCCGACTTTGTAGGCTTGTTTACTGGGAAGAAATGTAAGAAATGATATGATGATGACGGTGTCGATCAGCTCACCCCCGTTTAGGAAATGGAATTACCCTCAAAGTTTCTATGTAAGAAACGCAACGCATCCTAGGTCGCATGCCCTTCTGATAATTCGGTGGTCGTAGATGGGTATCTATGCCGCTCTCGGTGTATCGCAGGCCTTCACCATGTTCTTTGTGGGTTTTGTATTTGCCCTGCTCACCTACTACGCATCGCAAAACTTGCATGAGGTGCGACTGACTCTGTTCACTCGTAAGTACTACTCAAAGTCTGCAGAGAGCTATTTACCGTGTCCTTCACGCGCCTATGAGTTTCTTCGAAACGACGGTAATTTTCCCTTCGGCCCATCACTGTACTACCACTCACCACTCTGCACTAGCCGCTTGGCCGTATCATGAATCGTTTTGCGAAAGGTAGTGTCACCTCGCAGTTTGGTGGGACGGTGGAACTCATGTTATGCGTAGATATCGACTCCATTGACAATCTCATTGGAGACGCACTACGCATGCTCTTCGCTACTGCTTCTCAAATCCTTGGAGCCATCATATTGATCTCTGTTGTCTTACCTTGGTTCTCGATTGTCGTTTTCGTCGTTTTAGTCGTCTACTGCTACGTTGCAATTTTCTACCGAGCAAGTGCGAGGGAGTTAAAGGTGGGGGTCTAGCTCTTTGCTCTCGATCTATGTGGCTGATCAGAGGTTTGTCTTAGCGCATTGGTATTATTGTTGCAGGTTTGCGTGAAGTTTGTTCTGACTCCATTGCAGATGCGATTTTAAGGGGTTCCCTTTATGCTCACTTCTCAGAGACGTTGTCGGGTTTGACGACGATCCGTGCTTATGGCGAAGTTGACCGTTTCAAGAAGGAGAACCAGGAATTGGTCGATATTGAGAACAGGTTGAGTTAAAAAGTTACATTTCTTGTTTGGCTTTCTAACGTATTCTTAGAGCATACTGGTTGACAGTGACGAATCAGGTAGGCCTCTACAGGACGTGAAAAGAATGCAAGCTGACGATGTGATATCGAAGCGATGGCTTGGCATACGTCTTGATCTTCTCGGTATAACCCTCACATTTACTGTAGCTCTTCTGGCAGTTGGCACTCGCTTCAGCATTTCACCAGGGCAAACCGGCGTTGTGCTGTCATATGTTCTCGGTGTGCAGCAGGTTCGCGCTTTCTTCTATCTGGCTTCCCTTTTTGAACCCATCTCACAGTCGTTCGGATGGGCAGTCCGCCAATTTGCGGACGTGGAGAACAATATGAACAGTGTAGAACGTGTTGTTCATTATGCAGATGAAGTCGACCAGGAGGCACCCCATGATGTGGATAATGCCACTGTCCCCGAGAACTGGCCCTCCGAAGGCAAGATCGTCATGAATGACGTCGTAATGAAGTACCGCCCAGAGCTGCCGCCGGTGCTCAAGGGCTTGACCATGACCGTCGTTCCACGCGAGAAAATCGGTATCGTTGGAAGGTGGGTATTATATGCATATACCATATAAGCAGGGAGTAAACCGATGCGCACCTAGGACCGGTGCAGGAAAGTCATCCGTGATGACAGCTTTGTTCCGCATTGTCGAGCTTTCGTCGGGCTCTGTTGAAATTGACGGCGTGAACATCGCAGCGGTTGGCTTGTCCCGACTTAGGAAGAGTCTCTCCATTATTCCGCAGGATGCGTTCCTTTGTGAGTTTGTGGTTCTGTGAAACCGTGTGACTGCGGTTGAATCAATACCTGCAGTTTCTGGCACGTTTCGGACAAACTTGGACCCCTTTGGCTTGCACGATGATGCGCGTCTTTGGGATGCTTTGAAGCGGGCGTACCTTGTAGAATCCTCACCCGAGCTACAGTCTAACCCAACTCAGGTGGAACGGCCGAATGATACGTTGGCCCATGGAACTCGCTTCACCCTTGATAGTCCTATAGACGAAGACGGTAGCAACCTGTCTATCGGACAGCGTTCTTTAGTATCTCTCGCGCGAGCTTTGGTGAATGATACCAAGATACTCATTCTAGACGAAGCCACTGGTATGGTCCTCGTGCTTGTTGCTCCTGACAAAAACATCTTACCTCACGCTGCAGCGTCGGTGGACTACGAAACTGATCGCAAGATTCAAGATACCATCGCCACAGAGTTTAGGGATCGCACAATCCTTTGCATTGCCCGTGCGTTTCAATAGAATGACTCGTCACGTCTCGAACAGGAACTTACGAACTACAGACCGTCTGCGGACTATTATATCTTATGATAGGATCTGCGTTCTTGACGCGGGGACAATTGCTGTGAGCATGTTGTTTCTTCGCCTCTGAAGTTTCGTGAGTTGACGCAGAATTCAGGAATTCGATACGCCTGTGAACCTTTATTCCATCCCGAATGGCATATTCCGCGGAATGTGCGAAAGATCTTCGATATCTTTGGACGACCTTACAAGTGCCTCCACACGCGCTCTGCGTTCGAGATAAACACTGCATTGAAGCTGGTGAGTTTGATATGATAGAAGAACGGAGTTTGCGGATAGACGGTGACTGGACGACTAGAGTTTGATACGTTAGCCACTTGCTATTAGTTAGTTGGTATTTAGCAACTAAAGATTTGACCATGTCATCGATTCATCCGTGTTTGTTCATCGTGACATCTGCGGGTCAGTGGCACTGCCGTCTTCCATAACGCTACGTGTTCGTTGCAACGGGCTGAAAATCCACGAGTATGACTCTCCTCCTGTGTATGCGATGGAGACTTTGACGACCCTCCCATCATTAATCACAGATACCCGTCGGATATCTGCAGTGAGCACAGCCGTCTACATTCGGACGTACAGCCCTGCGGAGGAGCAACCCACAGCTTGAAATACGGGGACATAGGGCTCAGGTGTTGACAAGAAACAATTCCCCATCATGTCTCAGCCGAAAGAAATCGGTACCCTCGTTGTCGTCGTGTTGAAAGCGCGGCACCTCCACCAACCTTCATTTTACAAGCAGGACCCCTATGCTCAGGTGGTTCTCTGTGGTCAGACAAAGAAAACCAAAGTCACCCCGAAAGGCGGTCAGCATCCGGAATGGGACGATGAATTCCGATTCCCTGTTTACGAGGAACCTGGCAAAGATAGACAGAATCGAGTGTTGGAGGTGTCTTGTTATAAGCAGGAAGCCAAGGCGGAGGATGTACTTCTCGGGAAGGGCACGGTGGATATCGAGGAAACACTCAAAACTGGCGAGTTTGATGGTGCGGATAGTATCCAATGGTGATCTCAGCTATTCTACTGACCTGCAATCGTCAGATTGGGTTCAATTAGAGACCTCGGCCGGGGCAAGAGGCGAAGTGTATCTCGAGATGACGTTCTACGCGAATTCACCACCGCCACCTACCCGTCGTCCGTCTAAGCTTACACCTGATCGGCTAGCGCGACCAGTCTCCCATTACGCCTTGCGAGATCAATATATGAACCCTTCCAACAATTTGCCCACTCCGCACACCGATGTGCCCCAGCCCGGTCGACTTCCCCTTTCCGGACCAAGGGAAAGGACATTGAGCAAACCGCCGCCGCCTTCAATGCCGGCATCATTGCATCCTCGAGCAAGCCCATCGTCCCAGCCCCAGCAGCTTTTGAGCAATGCCGTGCAGCCACTCGTTCCAAAGCAGAAGGACGAGCTACCGCCTGTTCCGGGAGACCAGAACAACAACAAACCCATCGGAAAGAAGTCTGGACGCGTCCCTACTGTCCTTCGCCCGGGACGCGGAGGGCGGCCGTCTCAAGCTCTTGGACAGGATTCTCAGCGACTCTCTGGCGTCATTGCTGCATCGTCTCCAGACATTGACGCAAATCATCCTCACCGCGGACCGTCACCCGCGCAAACTTATGCGCAGGAACATTATGGGGGATCACTTCCAGCAATATTCATCCAGGAATCTGTCGAGGACGACATTCCTCATTTCCCTCTTCCCGATCCATCAGCACAACCACCGGATGCATTTCGCTCACAGGAAGTCTCATTCCAAGGGTATGATCAACATAATACCCAAGCACACTTCCAACCATACGGTCCGTCGTCTCCCCAATATACGGCCCCAGAGTCTGTGGCAGAGTCTCGACCACTTTCACAGTATTCTCTTCTAAACCAAAACCCGAGAGCTTCTTCGACGCCTTTACCACGAAGCTATCCAACCACTAGTCCTCCCTATTTTCCAGCTTCGCAAACCCACTCCTACTCACCTTCGCCTCACCCTCCCCCCGTCGTACCTCAAAGTCCACCATTTTCCCAAGCGCAGCAACCCGCCCAACAAACATTATATTCTCTGCATGGTTCTCAAGCTCCTGGAACGCCGCAGCCATACCACCAGGCTCATCCGCCTTATCCACCCCACACACCAGCTCCATCCTCAACTCCACTACCTCACTTCCATGCACAGTCACAATATCCTTCACCGCCTACTTCTCACCCACAACCCATCGCCCAACCATATCATCCCTCTCAACAGACACAACCACGCTTCACGGCGCCGCCTCCGCCCCCGCCCCCGCCCCCACCTCAGCTACTTCGTTCAGTTCCGGCACAATCACACCATTTAGACCTAAATGCCAAGCAGAAAGCATCTCATGCGTCACCGTCACCACCACCACCACCACCACCGCCACCCCCTCCCCCGCCCTTGCAGCACTCGCAAACACCCACCTCTCCCACCGGACCTCCGCTCCCTGCTGGCGACATCCCCGTTTCCCCTGACCCACCCACAGTCACACCCCCCAAGCCTGTAGTAGTCACGTCTCCAACGCGCCAATCTCCAAGAGTACCAGCTGAAACAACTAGTTTGCCAGTAGACCCCCTAGCTGTTCCCCTCCCAAGCGAGCCACCTGCAACCACTGAAGAAGCAGAGGCACGTGCCCAGGTAGAGTCAGATATAGGACCAAAGCCAGCTGTACACGACACTGCATCAAAGGTTGACGCAGAAGAGTGGGAGAGGCGAGTAGAAGCGAAAAAGAAAGTAATTGAGGCGGAGGCACGACGGCGACAGGAAGAACAGAGGAAGGCAGAGGAAGCGCGCAAACGACAGGAGGAGGAAGAAGAAAGGCGAATAGAAGAGGAGGCCCGCAGGAGGTTCGAGGATGAAGAAGCGCGTAGGAAGGAGGCCGAGGAACGGGAAAGAATCTTGCAGGCTGAAGCCGAAGCTGAAGCCCAACGACGTTGGGAGGAAGAGGAGCGTGTCCGGCGTGAAGCTGAAGAGAAGCGACTACATGAAGAAGAGGAGAAGAAGCAACGCGAAGAAGAAGAAAGTAGACTCCAAGAAGAGGAACGTCAGCGACAAGTGGAGGAAGAGAAGCGACGACAAGAGGCCGAACTCCAACGAAAGCTCGAAGAAGAAAGATTGAAACGTGAGGAAGAGGAGCGGAAGCAGCTGGCTGAGCGGAGGCGAAAACTCGAGCAGGAGAGGCTGAGACGCGAGGAAGAGGAAAGGAAAAGGCAAGAAAAGGAGCGAAAACGCCAGGAACAGCTCAGGAAAGAGGAAGAACGGCGGAAGCGTGAGGAAGAAGAGCGTAAGCGCCGTCGGGAGGAGGAAGCTGCGGCCGAGCGTCGATGGCAGGAAGAATTGGCTCGGATTCAGGCACGTGCTGAACAAGAGGCCGCCGACGCAGCTTTTGCTCGTGCTCAATTTGAGGCTGAGGAAGCTGAGCGTCGCCGACAGGAAGAAGCCGATCTTGCCCTGGCCCGAGAAGCGCAGGAAGAGGCCGAGCGCGAAGAGATGCTGGCGAGTGAGAGGAGACGTCAGGAGGCGGCAGATGCAGAAGTCGCTAGGAGGGAGCAAGCGCACGAAGAGCAGTTGGAGAGGAGAAGACAGGAAGCAAGGAGAAGGGAAATCGAAGAAACAGATAGGGAGCTGGCCAGGAGACTTGAGAGGGAAATGAATCTATGAGACCTGAGATTTGATCGACCCTACCGCGTACCGAAAGACTGCACTCTTGATACCAGTTTTCTTCTGTCGTAGAACGTACCTATCATGGACAACGCAACAAACACCCCACTTAGGTGATCTATGTCCGCGCGCAATTGTCGCACTTCCATGGCGCAAGGCTGTAAGTACTCCAGTGAGAAGGTCCATAGGGTAGTAAATATATTGAGTGTCCCCTCCGCGACTAGTACTAGTAAGAAGGATACGTTAGACAACACAATGAAAACAATGACAGCACAAGATACAACACGAAAAGTGGATCCGACAGCCGGACACAAGAACGTCATCAGAGTAACTCCTGCCGACTCGGGAAGAATTCATTCCGAAAAAAGCTTCTTCAGGTAATCCACTGCTGCCTGACGCACGGAACCATCGACTACGGGATTGTTCAAGAGTTCGGTGGCGAGCTGCGCTCGCTGTTTCATCTTCGCAGACTCCTTGTTATGCTCCCATTCCGCCTTTTCGCGTTCCAATCGCAGCCGTTCCATTTCTCGTCGGGCCGCGCTCTCTTTCTCTTCCCGCTCTTCTCGACGTCGTAGATACTCCAGCTTAAGTTTGCTGTGTTGAGCCTGTGACTGAAGAAGCTGTAAACAAGCAGCTAGCATAGATTGAGGCACAGTAACAGCGGTGGACGACTGATCCGCCTGCAATTGCATAGGTGTTACATTCGACGCAAGTGCTCGACTACCCGAGCTAGATGGCCGAGTTTCAGGAACGATGATGTCGGGGACAGTAGGGGGGTGTGGGCCGGTTGACTGGGAGTGGGTAAAAGTGCGTGCAAGAGGCTGTACCGGTATACTTGGTGGGTTCGGTGTTGCTTCTACCGTGTCCGAAAGACGGTCATCATCATCTACATCATCGTTGCCCATAGGTGGCCCAATACCCGATCCGCTTTGCCGACTCCCCGGCGGGCGCGTGGTGGCCGGGTCGTCATTCCACCTAAAGTAGATCAGCGGTACCCCCGAGGTTCGGGCTGATCTCACCTGTTGCAGAACAGATCGTACCAGCCTGTTCGATGCCAGTGATCGATAGTGCGGGCACTAATATTCCCGACGTCACACCCTCCTTTCCGGGCGAGCTGTAAACGACGTTCGTACTCCCGCAGTCTGTCGGTCTCGTTTACTCCATTTACGGGCGGGTTACCCGCCCGCCCGTGAAATGTTTCGAAAGCATGGATGGACTTGAACAAGTTGAAGTTACGCTCGTAGCAGCCTTTGAGCGCTTGATACGTCTTCTTTCCTCCGAAAACCTCAGCGGCGCACTGTCACCCAAGTGAAGACGTCCCTCCATCCCTTCGAGCGGGAAGGGAGCCTACCTTGCGAAAGCATGAATTCTTGGCGGTGCGAAGAGCCGCCCAATGTTCGTCTTCTCCATCCCCCATAAGCCACTTGAAGAGCTCCGTCTTTTCTTCCTCTGTCCAATGTTTTGAGCCATGGTTTGGATCGTTTTCAAACTCGCCTAAATCTTCGACGTCCCTCCGCCGCTTCCCAATTTGGGTATTTGATGATAAGGTGTTTGGGCCGTCAGCAGCGTGTTTCCGCTTCACTCCGTTGTTGGCCGCGGAACTGTCATTATTATTATTATTGGCTAGTGCAACTGCAAAATCGTGGATGGCCTGATGTGGGGAGCTCGTTACGTTCGGATTGGGTCGTGCGTTCCCGTTCGCATCGATAAGTGTCGGCGGTGAGTCTGTCAACCGATATGAGCTTTCGTGAATTAACGTTTGCCGCGAGCTCAGTCCTGGAGCAAGGTGTGATCCGAGTGCTTGATTCAAGCTCTGTAAGAGGGAGATGAATCGATGAGAGCTGGTAGCGCGCATCCCCGATACTGTGCTCACATTGGCGATGGTGCCTTGAAGCGTCGGATCTCGTGGAATGTGACTGAAAGCCATGCTGGGGTCACTACACCGCACACACACAAGAGGGCGTAAGACATTGTACCAGCGGACGCCTGCCCGTCATGCTGGCCTGGATGGCGAACCCTTTTTGAAAGGTGCTTACCCGTGTGGTTGTGAGTTGTCCATCCGGGAGGAGGACACTCGGCGAACTGCAATGAACCAGCCGTGAACCGCTCGCGCTCGATGTGGCTCGCTCGCAAGACACGCACACCGTGCGTCAGCGGAGCAACCGAGTACAAACACTCGCAAATACGCTCGCCCGTTCGTTCCAGTTCGCCTCGATACGTAGCTAAATTTGATTCGAAATCTTTCCAAGTGGACTACAGAGAAACAGCCCTTGTAACCTAATGATGGATGAGACGATAATTACAGAGAGTTGTACGAGTACGAGTACACAATGCCATGGATCGTCTTCTCACCCATTCACATCTCGTCATCAGTGTCCCCCTCAGCATCTAGGTCGGAGTCATGGACCTCACTGAAGTCGACGGTTCCATCAGCGAGTATTAGAGGGCGTGGTTCCATAATCACTGTGGGTGGCTGTATGCTGTTTGGTGATTTTCCAGGCAGTCCTACGCCCTTCACCTGGTTGGTGACAACAACGGTGTGATCGCTCGAAGCGCTCAGTTGGCTAGTCACTCCTGTCAGAGGAGTGCCGACATCCTCCGTCTTCAGATCCCCGTCACAGAACCCGTTCGCACCGTTAGAGTGAGAATGATCACGCACGGGCTCCTCTCCACCCTTCTCAGCAGCATCAGTGACTGGGTGTTCTGCAGGACGGCTCGGCGGCCAGGAAACCCCATTTAGCTGGTTTGATTGACCGTTGACGAGATTAATGGCAGATTTCGGTGGGTGATCAAGCAGGTCAACCCGCCGTTCGCCCGTCACCTCCGATGCGGGTTCAGACGGCGATAGTGAACCATTACGAGAAGGGGTGTCGATCCTTCTGCGTTTGCGTGATGTCGTTGATGATGATGATGACCGTAGCTGCGGCAGTGCTTCGTCGCAAGGCGCAGCTGGTGAGGGTTTTCTTGATAGCCGACCGCCGCAGCGCTTAGCTGGAACAGCGGCGAGGTCGTCTGGATGGTTGTCGTCAGCGATGTGTTGGACGTCTCGATCATCCTCTTCGCCGACTATTAGTCGTCGACTCGACCGTGTCTGCCGCAAGGGTGGTAGGTGGATCTCATTTCTCCCCCTAGCCGACCGCGTGCGAAAGTCGGCAGGACGGACGATATCATCCTTAGCCCTGCTCCGTAGCTGCTTCTTCGGTGTAGTCACAGAATCGGCCAGCACGTCATCGAAGAGGCGATCCACGGGCGTTTCCGACCCACCGGCGAGTCCGTCACCAGCAGCAGCTTTGTTCTCTGTAACCCCTTCTCTAGGGTCTGGGGCGGGTAACTTCTCCCTATTACTCCCATCCACCGTTGCAGGGCTACCATTCTCTGATGGCAGAACCGGCGTTTTCGGCGCGCCACTCAAAGTCTCGATGCCAATCCCCATCTCACTTTGCAAGATCTCTCCGGTTGCCCTCGTTCTTGTTAAGAAGAACGGTGTCCACTTTAGTTTCTCTGGTTTGACCTTCAGATACCCCTTCTGTTCCCACCTGTCAAGCCATCGATCGACTGTGTCTGGGTCCCACGATATGTCGTAACGCGTGGGAAGAATGAATGGAGACCCTTGCTTACTCCCCTCTTCGTCCTTCTGCGTGTTTGTCCGCTGTAGATGTCGCCGAGCAATCCCGTTCTTACGACCCCGAGGAAACTTTATTGAGTGTCCTGGCGAAGGACGAGCTGACGTTGGAGTGACAGCCTGGGTAGTGATCATACCCTGCTGCAGAAGGATATTGTATATATCTTCAAGCGTCATGGAAGTGGCTCGACTTATATCTGTTGACGACAGGGGTGAATGACGCCTGGTATGAGGGAAAATTAACCCATGGACAGTGGAGAAAACGGCTAACCTTCAAGGGTGGGTTGGGGACGAGCCGTCTTCAAGTACCGCATTATTGCGAGGGTCCAGTAGTTCTTGTAACCAATTGCACCGAGGGCAGATAAAGGCTTCTCGGGAGAACCGGTGCGTCGCTCCTTTTTTGACAACAAGTAACCTAAATAAGGCTGTTAGACGACGAGAGGACACTGCAAAATGGGCGTCGACGCACTGAAGTCGATGAGGAAGCCTCCCCATCCTTGACGCTGCCTCACGGGTAAAGTCATGATGCAGCTTACGTTGTAGTCCTTGGGCGAACATTTCTCCTTACTGAAGTATCCCACAAACCGAGCCCCGACGTCATCAAATTCCGTCATAACATAGAAGAGGAAAGGTTCGACATCGTAGAAAAGAGATTTGTGGTCGAGGAACATTTTTGACAGAAGACAGAGATTTTGACAGTATATCTTGTTCTTCCGTCCATCCACCTCAAAGATGGAAACCTGGCCGTCGCGGTATATTTCGTCACCTGGTGGATGCCGAGCTTTGCATTTCATCTGAAATTATAAGGTTGAGTTCGTCCTCCTGCGCGAGTCCTAGGTCCATCACCTTATGTCGACCGAAGGCGAAACCACTCCTCATATACTTCAAGCAAAACTCACATATCCAGAGACGCCCATCCGGAATATTTGCGTACTCTTCAGGGAATGGTGCATCATACCAGGGGTGGATGTCATATCGCCCAAAGCGAATGATTCGTATACGCAGAGTGGGTGTTTGCTCGTGACCAGTGGGGGTGTTCGGGTTCTGGGGGCCATAACCTGGCGTATGTGGATGAAGACCAGGAGTGGATGGCACGGGTGATGGCGTTGGTATAGTGGATGGGATGGATATGTGGTGCAAAGCGTTAGAGCGGAGGGGTCGGGAAGACGGACCGGCAACCGGCGAATCCGTCACGTCGGTGGCCGAGGTTGGAGGGGGTGGTGGTAGTGGTGGTGCCAGCTTCTCCTATACAGCGAAAACCATCAACTACGTCGTAGAATAATCTTCAGGCCACGAAACACGCACGTCAGCGGCCAGTCTACTTCTGTCGAATCGTGCCCTGTCTGCACCCTCGATAGTGGTCCTCGAAACATCTCTCTCAGGTGGCGATAGCAAGTCCTCAAACATATTCTTCTCAGGATCTTCTTCACGATCTTTTCCCTTCCCCTTGGGAGGAATGCGAAGCCGCACAACAAGTGGAGGTGCAGAAGAACGCAAAGTAAGACGCATTCGCTTTGGTGGGCGCGTTGCCTCGGACTTGCGCTTTGGACGCTTCTTCTTGACTGCCGATGGACGGCGCGGTGTCGGAGCGCCCACAGTAGGCTCGTCTGAGCCTGAATCGGAACTGGAAGACTCGGTCCCGGAATCCTCTTCCTCGGCCGCTTCGGTGTTGTCGTCTGCTCCGGCTTCCACATCAACTTCAGGCTCAGGCTCAGGCTCGCGGACGGACTCGGTCGGATCTGGGCGCTGAGAGTATTGGGGTGGTTTGATGGGGGACGTGTCTGGCTGGACAAGGGTGGCGTCATGAGGTTGGAGTAATTCGATAGGAGGACATCGGGGACAGTGCCATTGTCCTGGAGGGGCTTGTTCCAGTGGAGGCCGGAGACAGTCCATGTGCCAACCTGTGATGATGGTTAGTGAAGAACTGAGGCTATGTAATCAAACCGGGTACCTCGGTCGCAGAAGTCGCAGAAAAGAATTCTCTCCTATCAAAAATGAGTGAACGCGACGAAACGCAAACACAAAAGCTTACATCGTCGCCCTTCTCCTGGCACAATTCGCAAATCTTGCACTCGATACATCTCCAAGGATAAGATCTCATTACGTCCGCAACACGAGCGAGTTCCATGCAGCTGGGGTGACCTAGGGGCGAGATCTGCTAAGCGTTGCGGTCGGAGTGGGAAGAAATGCAAAACACACCGCTCCGCCCGCACTCATCACAGGAGACCATCAACTCAGGTTCGCCTAGTTTGTTCTTGGAATCATTCCCCTGACAAAACCCACATTCCTCTTCTCTCCTGGGTTTTCTTCTTCTCTTCTGTAGTTTTGGGGGTGGGGTAACTAGGTCCGGGATCGGGATGTAAGTGGCAGATGGCTGGGGAGCAAACGGATCACCCCTGGGCCCCTGGTCGTATTGAGAGGGTTCTTGGGAGTAGTGTCTTTGACACACAAGCCCGGGATCTTGGTGAGCGATGATGGGCTGGAGCTGATCAGCGTAACAATTAGCACGCTTTTTCCCGGCGCAAACGCCTACTCAACGACCATACGCGACGCGTTTGGTGCCGCCGTCCGTGTTTCACGGCAATAGTACGAGTCAAATCTCACCTGTGCAGGATCACACAGAGGCCCATTCGGGTCCCCTTCGAAGGCGGTGTTGATGAATGCCGTTCCAGCGAGCGCAGGATCGATAGGAATGTCGTCGACGTGGCTAACGGGGGTTCCAACTTCGCTGGTGGTCTCACGGTCGAAGAGGGCATTTGTAGGGAAAGGCAGGCCCCGCATGTTGCGAAGCTTGGGTGACTGGGCCCCCGTCGAGACGAACGCTGGCAAGCTTGTGAAGAGAACGGGCAGCTGGGCGCAGTCGACGTCCCCAGCGAGCGACTGCCTCTTTCCGTCACGGCCGAGCGTGACGTGCAAACAGGAAAGTCCCAGGTCACAATTCCGCACGAAAACGTTTTTCTGCCATACATAATTTCTCCGTGATCAGGCAAAAGTAGAGAGGACTCCACTCCGATACTTAGTGTACGCCGTGGCCAACAGTCTGCTAGAAGCACCCTTGCGTATGTATGACAGAGAAGTAAGCTCCACGCGGACATTTGGGAAGGAAGCTGTGTGACCACTGTTCACCGGATTGGGACGTCTGTTTCGTCACGCTGTGATGGCGCGGAGGACGCCTGGCCGAGCTGTCCTGCTGACGAGTGGTGCCCTGCAGTGTGCACGGGCCTGTCAAACGTGGACGGCTGAACAGACAGGGAAGAGGGCACTCGAAGAATCAAAAAACTCCACGCCGCATCTCACTCGCCCGAGATAAAACCGATCTAACTAGTAGGGCGGATAAAATGCGTTGAGCCGGCTTGAGACACGGGAGGGGGGTGACGCAACAAACAGACCACAACAAATAGCACTTCACCCGTGTTGCCATCGCCAGAGAAGGGAGAGAGTCTCGAAGCCGTTGGGACAACTTTGGCACGGCCGCGCTGGCTTTCAATCTCGTCTACCCTCCACTCTTCGTCTCTTCGTTCCATACCACCACCATCACCCCAGCGACGATGCAAGCTGTCGTCGTTCAACATCCCCAGTTACCTCCCCCAATCCTCACCCAATATCATCTCCCATCGCTGACTTCTCCTCACACAACAAACTCAACTGTCATGCCCACACCCCCAGTCGTCTCCCGCAAGAGAAAACGGGTCCACCAGTACACCGTCAACTACAGCGAAGTACAAGAAGTCGACAATGAAGGAAGGGTCCGCGAAGTAATCGTCATTGACGATACTCCACCCCCATCAACTATATCTCCCACCACCACCCACACCAACGCATATTCCGCTTCTTACCAGCCCCCCTTATACTCCGCCCCAATCAGGACTAGGGCTCGCGCTGCAGCAGAGGCAATGGCCTTGTCCGCGAGCACATCTTCTGCTGTCCCGGTGCCGCCGGCGCCAAAAAAGAGGAAACGAGACCCGGCAGACGAACCCCGTGGGACTCTGACAAAGAGACCTGCTCCCGGCTTGCAACAACAGGCCACTATTCCCTCCACAAAATCGTGGGCCAGCGGCAGCGGCCCTGCCACAGTAGACGTACGTAATCTCATTGCTTAGCATCAACTTCCCTAGGTATTTATCCTCGTGTCTATCTGCACCATCATCATCAGGCATCCAACGGCGTTGTTCCGTGTGACGATAAGGAGGGCCACTACATCATCGTACCAGATGACATAATCCACAACCGATGTAGGTATTCTGTGCCCTCCCTTTGCCCTCATCGGTTGAGTCTCTTTGTAGATCGCACTGTTCGTCTCCTGGGCCAAGGGACGTTCGGCAAAGTCGTAGAGGCCGTCGACATTCAGACTCACAACAGGGTGGCGATCAAAATCATCCGTGCTATCCCGAAGTATCGTGATGCCAGTAAGATCGAAATCCGTGTCCTGCAGAAACTCAAAGAGAAAGACCCCACAAATGTCCAGTATGTCTTCTCCTCCGAGAGCTTTATATACCTTCCTCATACCGCGGGGATTTTACAGCAAGTGCATCCATTTACTGCACTGGTTCGATCACAGAAACCACATATGTCTAGTATCGGAACTTCTAGGCATGTGCGTGTATGACTTTTTGAAAGAGAACGAATTCGCACCGTTCCCGCGACACCACATACAATCGTTCGCTCGACAATTACTCGGCAGTGTTGCCTGTAAGTCATCGCCTCCTTCTATCTTCTTAGTTCTTGATGTGGTTCGGTGCAGTTCTTCATGAGCTTCACCTAATTCATACCGACCTCAAACCTGAGAACGTCTTACTTGTCAATAATGATTTTAGACTCGCTGTCGTCCCTGTGCCTGGCAAGGTTCGCATCATACTTGTTGCCATATGTTGACGTACTGACTCCAAATTTAGCGCAATGCGCCTCCACGAACGAAACGCATACTTCAGTCCACTGACATACGTCTCATCGATTTTGGTTCTGCAACGTTTGAAGAAGAGTATCACTCCACAGTCGTATCGACACGGCATTACCGAGCTCCCGAAATTATTCTCGGTATGATCATTCTTCCGTAGACCCTGCACTTTTTTTGAATACCTGCCTATAGGCCTGGGTTGGTCGTACCCATGTGATGCTTACTCCTTGGGGTGCATCCTCGTGGAGTTCTACACCGGTGTCGCTCTTTACCAGACACATGATAACCTTGAGCATCTTGCCATGATGGAGATGGTCATGGGAAAGATGCCAGAGCGTTTCGCTCGTGCAGGCGCCCGGTCAAAGCCAGAATTCTTTAAAGAGGGTGCACGACTAGACTGGCCTAAGCCCAAGGCCTCCCGACAGAGCAAGAAGGATGTTCGCGCCACACGACCACTCCAGGTGACGTCGTATCCGTCATGGTGTGCCAATTATGCTCAATCTCATTTTTGCACAGGACGTTATACCACCTACCGATCATATGAATCGGCAGTTCTTGGACCTTGTGCGACGGTTACTGGCCTTTGATCCAGCGCAAAGGACAACCGTCCGTGAAGCTCTCCACCACCCATACTTTTCCCTTCAGATTCCAGAAGAGCTGTAGCCATCACAAGTTATCTATCATTTCTTGTTTGTAGACCACGCTTCGAACAGTTCCCACCCCCAACTCGCGCCGACACCGTTGTGTTCACTATTTGTTATCTCTGGTGCCCTTCGCTCACTCGTTTTCTACATGTCGGAAGTGCTATTATATTCGGTCTTGGCCTTGTACAACTCGAATCACCCGCATCGTCGTCATCGCTGTCTGATTCTAACTCTTTTTCCTCACACCACCCAGCGAGTGCAGTAAATGTTTTACTCACCTCATGTTCAAGCAGTAACATACATTTTCGTCATGCATTGTTGCACACAAGACCACCCTGGCCTGTTTCCTACCACTGTAATATGCCAGTCCTAGTTTCTGCGTAGGCGGTCGGACATTGCAAGGATCATGGTGACTACCTGGAAACTGCCTGCCTGGGAAGGTGCATTCATACAGGCACGAATCGGTGCACCACCTCCCCGTGATGCACCGTGTACCTTGTGCGGCGTCGGAATCAAAACCGGTGCGTATGTACGTGTACCTCGGTTCGACCTGGAGCGGTTGTGTGATGATTTCCAGATAGGATTGGCGCTCAAGATATCACAAACCCACGGGTCAACGGCCGAACGCGGTGTCAAAGTATTGACTATGTAGGCAATACCACCAATGACGCCGGAGCGGTGTCCCAAGCTGAACTACGTCATGACAAGGGTTCCAGCAACCATTACAAGCCTGCCAGGTACGAACATGGAACTTGCAAAGCGTGAACAGGTGTACTCCCGTGACTGTCTCCCACAAGCTGGTTCTGGAACTGTGGCGGACGACGCTTGACGAGCTGACTTTATCACGTCGTTTCGGTCTATCCCGGCGCCAGCGCCAACTGTTGACCCCGTGACCACTATGCCCTAAACGAGGTATGTACGTGCCTTGAGTTGATTGCTTCTGGATCGGGGACATCCAACCCACTATCAATGTACGTATGTATCTGATGTAGGCGTCCCAAAGCCACTGGAGTGCCTTACTGATTGCCAAATGTTCACCTTGTCCTGTCCATGAAGTGGTGTTCCTTTTCCTCGCTGCGGTACTAACGCTCACATGAATATTATTTAAAGATCTGGTCATACATTCTTGCTTGCATTACAGGATATAACTCCATCAGAACCCAGTGTATCTGTGAGCTTCTTCCTCGGCTGTGTCGATCGTGTTCAAAAAAACTCTAGCTGCTGAATTTCAGAGATACTTACCGTGACGCTTGGCTTTCTGCCTGTCGAGGAAGTCCAAGCCCTTGGTCTCGACCTCACGGTCGATGAATGCGCCAGCGAAACCGGCCCTACAGATGATGTGAGAGAAGCACGAAATAGGAAATCCCCAGACGCACAACAACTCTTTGGCTTTGGCATGGCTAGAAGGTTCGCCGTTCTTGGCTTTGTGATCTTCGTATGCTTTGGCAGCCTGCATAGACATGGTGTTACCGGGTCGTCTTACTACATCGATCACAGTGAAATCGTACCTCGTATGCAGCAGCCCCTGCGATAAGCTCATGCGAAAGTTTAGCCTTGTGCTCCTCGGCTCCCAGGCTCTAAGCATGTGGCTTAAGTAATGGGGAGATCTTATCAGAGGGAAAGCGACCTCACATTGTATTCGTTGTATGCGCGCTCGTGTTCGTGGTGGTGACCCATGTCTGCTTTGATACTTTGTAGGATGAGGGGAATGACAGACGGTAGATCAGTGAGGGGGGTTTTATATGCGCAGAGAGGGGAAGCCGGGGCTGTACATATCACATGATCTCCCCTTTGCTGCGGGCAGCCTCCTTCACTACGCCGGCACTGCCCAAGGACTTGGCCCGTGCTTGGTTTGTCAATGACATCTGTCCATCAGCACCCTGTTTTTTTGTCCTCCTGCCATATTTGAGTCACTGAGTTGAGACGTGTCAATCTACCTACGGTCCATTTTGTTTAGCTTGCTTGTCTCGGAATGACTCCATCGAGCCATCGCGATTATCGCGAACTCGGCAAATGTACACGGTCTTATCCCATTGCGAACGTTCAATTCAGAACTTGCATAGCACTTTAGGGAGGCTTTAGGCCCGGCCGTTTCATCAGCCGTGATGACCCCCTATTTCGGGTGCAGACTTCACCGCTGCCCTGCCTGGGTGCTGTTTTAGCACGCCGTCCGGGTATCTTTCTCAAAGATCATAAGTACTCGACGAAGGCAGTGTCCGATCAGCGGAGTACCTTACCAACTTGGGGTTTCCTCAAAGCGATGCGCAAGTTTGGTGCACTATACAGACGTGCCGTTGCGTCAATGAGGGATAGAATGGTGTGCCGGTCTGTGGTTCTCATCATCCCTTCATACTCGGTGGCGAAGTCCGACTCGATCTCAATACGGCCCCACACTCCCACACAGTAGCCCACTGATAAGTTCATCGATTATCTTCTGCGATAATCTCCTGGCACCGGTGAGAAAATCCGCCCGTATCTGCCATCGTACGCCGAGCATAAATCTTAGACTAGTTCTTCCAAGATCAGGTGATCACGCGCAGACGTCCAAGTTTAATTGGACCACACCCACTCAAACACTTCCCGCATCGGCTTCACGTTGCCGCAGTATCTGGATAAGTTGCTGCAGTTTCACAGATTGATTCGAGTATGTCGATTCTGATTGTATTGCATAACAATGCTTAGTAGATCTCCCTGACACAACATTCGTGTAGCATGTCGTTGGCTACATAATTATCACTGATATTGCTGGTCAACGTGCTCGTGAAGACGCTTCTTGGCTGCAACAAGCATGGTCAGCAACCCAGGTATCAACAGGCTGAGGATCTAGTCACCGTCATGTTCAACCTTGAACTTGTCGTACGCGTCGCGGCCTTTAGTTTCAACCAGGTGAGTGGCAGCACCGGCAACGAGAGTAGCGCTGTAATACAGGGAGTATTAGCGGCCGTGCAACATGTACAGACCAGCACTTCAACCCACATGAGCTCCTTAGCCTTGGCGTGTTCATCCGGTTTCCCGTTCGCTGCTACGTGGTCCTCATATGCTTTGGCAGCCTGCAGAACATTGGGTCAATTGTTACCACGTTTTCCCACATAGAACCGTTACCTCATACGCGACGGCGCCAGCGAGAAGATCGTGCGTGATGTTTCCACTGTGCACTTCCTGAACTCGTCACGTTCAGCGTGGACAGGATGGGGATCGACGATAGAAAGGGTCTCACCCCGTGGTCGTTCTGGAAAAAATCTGCGATACCCATAGTGACGGAGAACGTAAATGAAGTAAATAACCAAGGCAGCCCAGGACCCAGAGCAGAGCTTAAATATCTCTGAGAGTGAGTTAGAGTCTGTTCCCCCAATCACAGGAACGGAAGGAATCGATTATCATGATCACCCTTGATTGTGTGTCCAGCTGCTGCGACGTCGAACGTCGGCATCAGTTGCCACCTATGTGCCCCACTTCTTACCTTTCTTTTTTGTCCTTACATCTATACTTATTAGACCAAACCATACACCCACAGACGGCCCTGAAACCGATCACAATACGTGCTAGCAATTGATTGGGGTCTGTACACTCACCTACATACGTTCAAGCTGCCATCAAAGCACCACTTCGGGAAGTCATACATTGTAGACTAGTGCCGTAAGCCAAACGCGAGTATGCTGCACTTCCCATCACGGAGCAGGTATTGGACCACGCAACTACAGCATATGCGGGACGGGACTGGCGTACATCGATACCTCCCGAGGACGTCCTGGTTGGATGCGGAGTACCCGATTCGATCTACAAATGGCATCGGCTGTCTAGGCAGCAGTTGGAGATGGGGTAACAGGGAGAATGAAGTGGCGGAGATCCCCGCACCCACCCCGAATCTACTGACCTGGAATAGACTGCTGCGGGCGAAGTCACCGACAGCGAGGGCACAACTCGTAACATAGTAACTCAACCAGATTGGCGTAACGTTGAACTGTCCTGCCAACTGATTTAATGCGAAGCGTGTCGAAATCGTAACGACGGTTGATGGTCATGGTCAGGCCAATATTCAATACTTCACTACCGAGTCGTTCTGGTCCACCCCTGCCAGTGGCTTGCGACCAAGTCGGATTACGTGAGAGTTCTCTTTGTTGGTAACAGTCATACCCCCCACTCGGGCAAAAATACTCGAACTATCGCTCAGACAGCAGACAAACATAATATTACAATCGTCCTAATGATGGGATCCTGGCCCACGGCTGCGAAGTTTAACACATCATATACACCGGAAGCGCCCACTAATTGCCATAGTAGATGTTCTCAGTGAACTGCTCGTCGATATGCTCCCGAGCTATCATCCTCATTGTCAGCGTCGGAGGTTGCCAAAGAAACAGGTATCATTTACCCTGGCGTCTGGCCCTCTCCTTGTCGATGTAGTCCAAGCCCCTGGTTTCTACCTCACGATCAACGAAAGCGCCTGCGAGACCAGCCCTAGAAGATTATGATTTTAGGTGCTTTTAGGTATCATAGAGAAGACGCCTAGCCGTACAAGATCTCTTTGGCCTCCGCGTGGCTGGTGGGCTGTCCGTTCTCAGCTACGTGCTTCTCGTATGCTTTGGCGGCCTGTCATAATATATTCGTTCCCTGTAGTAGTACACCTCAAGCGTAGATGCTCACCTCGTACGATGCTGCGCCAGCAATGAGCTCATGGGACAGACTGGCCTTGTGTGGGGACTTGAACCACACCGTTAGCCGTGTGCAAGTGGATCAGGGATAACGGCATCCTTACATTGATAACCTGGTTGTAGCTATCCTCGTGGGAAGAAAAGACGTCGAAGATACCCATGATTATCGCTTCAGTGAATATGAGGATGAGCGGTGCGAGCTGAAGTTGTCAAGAGACATCGTGAGGTTTATATACCTCGAAGAGAGGTACGCTGTCGGAGTCACCAAACGTGACAATCTCCATGAAACCCTGGCAGTTGCCAGCCGCTGTTATAAGTAGACATGACGCTGTCTCATTTTTGTTCAGTCTGTTCCACAATTGGATCTTATCTGCTCCCCCTGATCTGATGGACGGGGTCGCCCGTCAGCTGAGCTTGTCAATAATTCCAGAACTATCTGGTCATCGGAACGGCCTTTCGGGGACCGGCACTGTCACTGGAACCAAAATCTTGCAGCTTATTTTCGTGCGATACGCACGTGTGCTGGCGATATGGCGTCAGAGGACTCGGGCCTGTGGAATAGCCGGGTTAGTGTGGTATTAGATTCCCCCAAATGCTACGACTATAGTGGATGACAATAGTGGAAGCTCCAAAGATAACGAAAGATAACCTTACTGTGATGGTGCATGTGCCGCGTGGAGTGCGCACTGGTCCAGTGCTGTCAAAGATCCTGCCTCATTCGGACTGGATGGTTGAGCGTTGCTCTCCAACAAGGCAATGGACACGAGGACGCACGAGAGGCTGTGATTGTGTCTAACGCCCCGAGTTAGTTCGCCACTTCGAACTGCAAGCCAAGTTTCCTAGGCTTGTTAAAGGCGAACAAAGGGGAGACCTATTCGGTACGACTCTGATATTTCTGTGGTGACTGAGCTCAACCAGCAACTAACCTTCGGGCCTCCAGCTTCCAAACATCCGAGTCCAGTGTGCCTGACCCTTGAGGATGACATTTCTCGGCGTGGACGAAGACAAGATCGTCGAACAATTGAAGCCCGAACTTCAGAAGGTCGTCGATGCTATCACCGGGCTGGCAGCAACCTTGGTGTTAGCCACCATCATCTGTGCTATCGTGTATATCTATCGACAGTTGAAGGAGGAGAGAAGAGCAAGGGAGTCCCATTCGAGGCGTATGATGGCTGAGAGATGATGATGTAGTTTCAGTAGTAGGGTCATTATTCCTCGGCGGTCCACCTATCAGGGTACATCAGGACACAGTAGTCGAGGCCGTTCACAAAATCTACCCACTCCGTGTCCAAAGTTCGTGACGTGAACTGAGCTACATGTCAGTGAGACCACGCGAGCCAAACAAAACGCAAACACGCTTGTACACTTGTACGACGTCAACGGTGACCATGGCAGACACAGTAGTAGAGCTCCTCAAAGGTACGCATTTATTCTCAAGTTGTCTATTGCATTCGATTCTCTGCCACCCTCTGCTTCCAAATGGCTAATTCCGACTCTACCCGTAGCCAAAATACAAGAGCGCGAGGACCACCTCAGAGAGTCCTGGGTGAAAGCTATGGAGGCTCGTCTTGTCCAGGACGAACTCGTCAAGTGTCACCGTTACGAGGGTGTTAACCACCTGGAGAATTGCAAGTGGCTAGCGGACAAGTATATCCGAATGCTTCAGGAAAATAGAGTGCGTAGTCTCTCCTTGGCTATACTTCCCTTCTAAAAGGTGAGTGACCTTAGGTGAAGGGGTATAAGAAGATCGAGGTGTGAAGGTGTCCATGGCAGTGTTATTGCAGCGGAAAGCTAGATGATTCACCTGACCACTTGACTTCCATCTGTACTGGGGTTTTTCCAGCTCACGGTTCCACCACCACTCTGGTGAGCGTAACAAGCTCGTTCTAAATTAGTTGTCCACTATGTCCAAAACACCTGAATAGTCATAAGGCAACCATTGGTTGTTGCATGCTCCGAGTAGTAGCTATAGTTTGGTTCTAGTGTAATTCCCTATTTCTTTGTCTTCCTCTTCCTGCCCTCGGTAGTGCTCGTCTCTCCCGTGCTTGGTTCCTCACCACTGCTAACGGCAGTTTTTCTAGCTTTGGGTTTCTTGAGGTGATGCTCGGGTATCCAATCCTCGTCGTATCCAGTCGTGCTAACGCCTGTCGTGGTTGCAGCAGGTGAACTTCCCTCTTGACGTCGTTTAGGATTCTTGACCTTGGGTGTGGGGAAGTATGTAAGATAGGCATAGTACGAAGCTCCACCGAGCATAGCTGCGACAATAAGATACGTAGAAATGCTAAATCTGGTTAAGTATCAAGCCACGTAAGGAGGGGAAAAACTGACAGCTTAAAGTCAAACCACGACATTTCGGGCTCGACAATGGTGACGATGGAATCATAAGCAATAACGCGATACTTGTCATCCTGGAAGATCACGATGATGAGACGAGAAAAGTAACCGGGACCAAGTCACGAACCTCAGTCGTATGGTCCAACCAAATAGTAAGTCTCAAGTCCCCTGTCTGAACGCCGAATCAGATTGGCGGGCGCGAAAAAGTCGCATGTTGGCAAACCTTAAACCTAGGACACAATCAGTCGAACACGGATGGGTGGACAAAACTGAGGTACATACTCTGAGTGAAAAGCGTAAGGAATTTGTAGTTTTGCGCCTTCAAGTAAAGGAACACTGTACGCGAGGGATGTCGTCTGCGAATTGCAGGTCAAACGGGAAGGAGGATGGATATGAATTGACGTACATTCTTCACGAGCTTTCCTGTTTCTGGGTGATGAAAAGAACCACCTACGGATTGCAGGGTTACGTTCCGATCGCTCTTGTTCTCGATCGTAAGGAAGATTTGGTTGCGGTCACCATTCACGACCTCTGTAACACTCAAGTTACACCACACCCCTGCCAAGCGGCATAAAATACAACATACGATTAAATGGGTTGCTTTCCGGAAAGGTTGCAACAACCGAAATTTCAGGCTCCACCGAGTCGGCATTTGCTAGGGCATTAATCCGTCAAATTCAGAGTAAGTCGGAAAGTTATCCTTAGAAGGCACTCACCTACTGCGATAAATGACACCAGCGTAGCTGCCAAAAAGAGGCCACGAGTAACAAAAGTTGGCAAACGCATGGTGTAGCCTGACGCGGTGAAGCCGTAGGGTGCAGCTTTTTAGGTCAACGTGTCCCCCTGAGCAAATTTGACAACATGCAAGGTCATGTGATCACTTATCACGTGACACTTGGAGTAGCACTGGAGGTTCTTTTTCTTCCACCTTTCCAAATTGTGTTTTCGTACACTGCCAGGACTGCTGGAGTCCTTGAGAAATACCTAACCTACATGTCAGCGTACGTCCCTCGCTACTTCGCGACATTTGCCTGAGTAGCTCCCATCTCTACATATCTCATCAGAAGCAACTGTATTACGTTCCACGCCATGTCCGGCTGGCCTTTAAACACCTCGGTGAACATCGATGCATGCCATTTATTGCTGCAGTTGTCATTCAAAGACGCCACTGCACTCTCCAGTTGGGATAGCCGCTCGTTCACCTTTCGGTCCTGCAGGATACAGGCAGGTTCTTGAGTCGGTACTACATAAACGAGCGATGGCGCTGTGAACTCTCTGCGAAAGGTGGTCGCGAATGTGTCCAGGTGTCGCACCATCGACATATCATGGTGCGTCGGATCCCTGGCAAGCGAGTGGACAAAGACGATGCCAGAACCACGGCATTTCTCGGTGAATCTACAAGGGCATTTTCAGTGCTGGTTCAGGGTGCAGTCGTTGGGATTACCTTGACTCTATCCAAGTAGTCATGATCTTTTCGGCGTCGAAACCCTCGACCTCGGTATGAAACGATGGCGTATCGACCACGACGATTTTGTTTGGATCGTTCTTGAAGTTGCACCTTAACGCCTGCACTTTTTTGGTGCGGGGATGCTGACCCTTCTCCACTTGGATTTGGTCGTTCTTACACAATTCCCTTGTGAACTAGCAGCTGATCAGGAGAGATCACCTATTAGAAAGGTGCGATCTTACCCAGCTCTTGCCTGACCCTGTTGGTCCTACCACACTACAAGCGACGTTCAGACATTGTCCTGGAAGAATGAGGTTTTGTCGTGCCACTCACAATATCACGAAATCGTTTTCCGTAACTTGCGGTGTGACGAAAGCATCTCTGAACCTGGACCCCAGGTCATGAAGATTTTGAATAAAAGGCATCGGATATCCGAGGGATGCGAAATGGTGTCAGTGGTGGACCGCAATGTAGGTGAGTGTAGACCAGCGATGCTTCACTTCAGCGACGGTAACTCTTTGACACATGCTGTGGGCACGTGTCTCTCAGGGAATGTCTTCCTTTGGGTCGACAATATTTGGACAGTCGAAAGGCGACCAAAAATACTCCGTGGGCCTCGACGCTACTATTGTGGGTAGCCGTATGGACCGGCCTCCTGTTATCGATCGATTGCAGAGAAGCAAACGAGCAGATAACAGCCTGTCGATCGAAAGTAAAATAATACACGACGAATGGTTCAACACGGACACAGTACTCGAGTTCTTGGTATTGCTACTTGATATAGTTGCAGCAACCCTCTGATCGTCGATGGTCCCAGTGCATGGCAGGGTTCAGGGCGTCAGTCGACCGGGACGGCAGAAGCAACGTTACAGGCTTCGAACATGTGGTGGTGGTGATGTGTTGAAATAACACTTTCACTGACACCGTGCACGCTTCCGGTTCGTATTGGCTCACTTCTGACACGATTCGTCTCCTCCTGGTGGTCGCCATTGGGGAATCTAAGTCCCTCTCTCGTACGCCGACCCGTAGTTTTACCGTTTTCTAATCTTTGCATCCATCTTGCATACACCTTTCTTTCAAATGGAAGTAATCTCATATCAAGTGCGAGATAATAACCCTCTATCATGGCGAGGAGATACGAAAGACGACCTTGAAGGCGACCAGTGAATGACTGACAGGTAATTCACGCGCTTCTGGAAGCGGAGCGCCTTGTTTGATTTGCGCACGACTACGTTGGTTGCGGTCGCACTACACATTCCCTAACGAAAAGCCATCTGTCTAATCCGACGGTCCACCGGGTCAAGTATGTCATCTAGCAATCAAGATTCACTACAATTTCCCCTCTCCTTTCCGTCCACCCAACCACTTGTAACCATATCATACCGTAAGAGGTTGTTCCATACCCACTGTGTCGCGGTTGAAACGGCGGTTTTCGCACAGCGCATGCTGGATTGTGGGTGATGGAACTGCACAACGGAGAGGACTCTCGTCTTACCAAACGAATGATTGATGATGCTATTCGACCCGCCTTGGACGTCGTCGAAGAACACTGGAACCGGAACAAAGCGTCCTCCCCGACTACGCGGACCAACAAAGGACTCAGCGAGGACGGTGGAGACGGTGCTCTCATAATAATAGGAAAACGAAACCAAGACAAATTTTTCAGCAACGGCTTTGAGTATGAGAGCGTGAAGGGCAACCCGATTTTCTTCACCGGTAAAGCATGATGTCGTTTCTCGTGTCCCGCCGGTTTACCTCGTATTTGGCATGTCTTTCAGAAACTGCAAATCCGCTCTTTGCTCGCCTGCTGACGTATCCAAGTGAATCGTCTCTTACCAACGACGTGCAGTTCGTTCTGACATCTGCCCCGCAGTTCCGACCATTGCCGCTATTAACGGCCACTGCTTTGCAGCGGGAATGATGCTCGCCCTTTCTTGTGATTACCGAATAATGACAGACGGAAGTAGAAGACGCGCTTGGATGTGCATGAACGAGGTCAGCTCATGACATGTGGCCTACATATGCCATACACCGCCGTGTCTGGTTTCCAATTGCTCAACATAGCCGGCTACAGATTCATTTCGGTGCACCATGGCCCCTGTCATTCACTGCTATTCTGAACACCAAGGTATCTGATCCATCTGTTCGAAGGCGCGTTGCTTTGGAAGGACATAGGTTCGCACCATCAGAAGCGCTGACGAGTGGTCTCGTGGACCGACTAGCAAGTTGTGGGGGGACAGCAGCTGAACTGGGGACCGAGAACGTTCTGCAGGAAGCCATGAAATTTGCCAAGGAGGTCTCAGCGTTGCCAAAACGGGGTGTCTGGGGTTCCATCAAGACCTTCCTTTACAGGGACTGTTTAGAAGCCGTACGCCTGGACGCACGGACAACACATTCGATACTACCACCAACAGCGAGGCTGTAGTCGGCCGAGATGCAACTTTAGCTGTGTAAGTGATTAAGAAGATACGTAGACCGTCATGCCCAACACTGATGCATAGGAAAGGCGTTACTTGCCCAACTGTACGTTTCGAACGATTCCGCACCCGTGTGAACTAGTATTTATGCAACGTACAAAATTGTATTCAAACGTGTTTCCCGAATCCCTCGCGCCTTTTTGTTGCGACCATGGCTGAGCCAGCGAGGTGTGCATTGTCTTCTTATACCCGTTGCCAGGGCGTGATAGTAAACTGCGGTTTCTGTGGAATCCCCTCATGCTTATGTCATCCACCGTTTCCCTGGCTAGAGCCACGGTGCAAAGACAATGATCGGTATAAAATAACAAATCACTTGACAGCTCATTCCATAACCGCCGCCCTCCTCTTTCCTTTCCGCCCCTCCCCCCTCCTCGCAAGGCCTGGTGCCCTCCTAGACATTCCCTTCACTTCTGTTGGCTCGAATCATTCCAATCCCTGCTTGCTTGCTGGTGCATTGAGTGCACCGTGGACCTCTCGTTGACTTCGATCACATAACACTTCAATATGCAGATCTTGCTGTCAGCCCTTATTCTGGTCGCATGTCTTTCGAATTATGTGCTGGGTAGTGCTATTCCTCAGCATGCGCGGCGCCAGCCCGTTCTTCCTGTGCCCCAACTGATTACTTTGCCACTCAAACGACTCCAAACTATGCCCAGGGATATTCACCCTCAAATGGTCGGTTTTCCGGATTACGCTCGAGGAGTCTCTTAACCCTTACTCGTTATAACCATCGTATAGCTTATGCAACAGTACATAAACCATGCTTCTAAACGCCTTGCCCGTATGACAGGCCGTGAAGAGCCTTCAGAACATCAACTCCGTTCTGAAATTCATAAAAGGTTATACCTTCTTGACGGTGGATCAGCACCGAGTCCGAGTTCAAGCTTCAAAGACGGGAATGCTCGGTTGGGTATGGCAGTAGCACATGGCCACGGAAAGCAGTCCAGTGAGGGTATGGTCAATAACGGTACCGCCATGCCCGGCAACACTACTGCGCCGGGGAATGCCACGAGCAGCGGGGGCCCAGCTACCTCCGGAAACAGTACCGGAATCTCACCCGTCGATATCCAAGCAGCTAATAACGGTGGCTTGACACCTGCTAACCCTCCTACGACAAACAACTCTCTGGGATTGGCCATCGAGTACGCTGCGCGTTGAAGTATATCGGACAGGTCACTGACTGGAAGCGAATAGGGCCAACGACGTAGCGTATATCGCAACAATCCAGATTGGGACACCTGCGCAGGACTTCAGAATTTTAATGGATTCCGGAAGCGCTGATTTCTGTGAGTGCTGATGAATGGGACGGATTGGTTGTTTACTAGAAAAAATGACAGGGGTTGGGAGTGAGAACTGTCAGTCTTCTGCAGGTGGTGGTTGCGTGAGTCCAACTCAACATCGGTTGGGGATATTCTGTAGTGACAGCGTCTCAAGGGCAATCATACATTCCTTGGACCACAAAGCTCTTCCTCTTTCGTGTCAAGCACAACGCAGTTCCAAGTCACATATGGTTCTGGGGCTGTACAAGGAACTCTGTGCCAAGATCAAGTCGGTATCGCAGGCCTGACTTTGAATAATCACACGTTCGGTGTCGCAACAGCTGAGACCCCACAGTTTGCGAATTCTTCCGTGCCGTTCGATGGCCTCATGGGTCTGGCACAATCAGTATGTCCACCGAAGCTCTGGTTAATTTTGTATACCAACAATGTTTCCACCCTTTCAGGCTTTGTCTCAGCAAAACGTCTCCACACCAGTGGAATCCCTTGCTTCGAATGGTTTGATCCCGGCTGCTATAACTTCGTTCAAGATTTCCCGTCTCTCTGACCAACTGAACGACGGCGAAGTCACCTTTGGAGGACTGGACTCTTCCAAATTCGTTGCCAACACCCTCATAACCATTCCGAACGTCAATCAGCATGGCTTCTGGGAGGGTGCTATCGATGCAGTTTCCATCAACGGGGCAGACAGTGGCCTGACAGGACGCACCGCAATCCTTGACACTGGCACTACTGTGATGGTCATTCCTCCGGGTGACGCGCAGCAACTCATGCAAGGTCTTGGTGGTACCTGTGACACACAGCAATGTACTCTTCCCTGCACCGCCAATTCCAGCCTTGCGTTGTCGTTTGGAGGTTCCTCATTTTCCATCAATCCGAGTGACCTACTTATCCTGCCTATCCAACCTAACAACCCAACGGGCGATTGCGTCGCTGGAATCCAGCCCCAGCAAATTGGAACACCAACCCAGTGGCTGGTAAGGTTCTTCCAAGTTACCCGTCTCAATCGCACTCATGTAATGCATAGGTCGGAGACGTGTTCTTGAAGAACGCATACTTTTCTACGGATGTTGGCAATAACTCTATTTCACTGGCGAAGCTCTCAGCACCTTGATGTTGTATCACGACAGAGCAGGACCACTGGTGGTCCGGCCGACATAGCACAGACAACGTACATATTATCGGGCAGATGGGTCTATTGTTGTAGTTATATGATATTTGCGCACCATGAATATATCTGATGCGTGGCGTACTATAAGTGAAATCAGTCAGGATTTTTTCTTCAACAACTCCTTGGCAATCTCCTCGTTATCCGCAGATTGGTCTGGTAACCAAAATGCCTATATCAGATATCAGCCAACAATCAAATCACTCGCAAGAGATCCCTACAAGCTCTGCCCCAGCAGTGACCATCATTGCTAACCGGGGGTTGAACTTCGCACACCTTGCAGGGCCAGGATGTCCATCGAGGGTTGTCAAGGGCTGGAGGCGTGTCGGTGGCACCTTCAGATCCACTACACCCGACCGAGCAGGTAGGTTTTGCACGTCCCACACAGCTATCCGACCATCGAGACTCCCGCCAACCACATATTTACTGTCTGGAGTCCACGAGACCTCTTCGCCACTGTTCCCCTTAACTGGGTCAATGCTTGGGGGTGCATCGGGGCGACGCCTCTCCAACCCCACAAAACCCTCCAATTTAGCAAGTAGGTGCCCCTCGAATGCGTCAAGTATGTAGTGTGCGTCACCTGAGCAACCCACCAGGAGATACTTCCCATTGGAGGAGAATGCGAGCGACGTCATATAAATAGGTCGTGGTGGGTAACTGACGAGCGCAAGTGTGGGATCCTCCAGTGTGATGGTAAGAAACGGCGCCTTGTCATAGTTCGCCTGGTCGTACAGCAGAATTCGAGAGTATCGGTTAATGCCCACTGCAAAGACGAGACCGGATGTGTCGTAAGCTACCACCGGTGATGATGGGAGGTTTAAAAGCCCTCGACACGTAGGTACACGGAGATCCCATAATCGTACAGTGTTGTCCATCGAACCAGACATGAACCCGTCGTCGACAGGGGACATTTCCAACGAAATGACTCGTTGCTTGTGACCCTTGAAATACTGCAAGTATTTGTTGTCATGCAAGGAGTGGTACCGTATTGTGTCGTCCTCCTTCGTTGACGCATGTATCACGGTAGTATTTTTGTGAGTAAAACGCGGGAGATCGACGCCATACTTCTTGGAGTAAAGAGTCTTAAGATGTCTGCACCGACTGGTCAACACACGAAAGGAGTGGTAAGTCGATGACGATGACTTGCTTGCCAGATTTACAACTGTATAGCCGGAAGGTTTCGTCCTCGGAGGCGGTTAACACTTGGTCTCCTCTGTCGTCGAAAGTAATGGAGGTGATATGTCGAGGACCGGTATTCGCCCTCGAGCTGCCTCCTGGCGTTGGTAGTGGTGTCGGTTCGACAGCGTTCTTGAATACCTTTGCTGGCTTCAACTTCGTCTGTATTACCTCGGTGGTCACACGCTGGTACTGGAACAGCTAACGAGGATAGCCCATACCATCAACGCATTGGAGAGAGGAATCGTCGACGGTGCATTGTTTCCGTTGGCGTTCGTCGTCGGTGCCATCGTGCTTGATTGAGCGTCTGAGTTTGAATACAAGGTTTTCGCGCGTTCACTGCAGACGACGATGGCGGAAGACGAGACTGCAAGACTATGGAAAGTGAACAAGACGATACACGAACTCGTCAAGGACAGGGTAAGTAGAGACCCTCTTAAGCCTTGCGCACCATGTATACGACTCTTTTGACAGGGGTACCAAGTGTCAGACGATGAAATACACATGGACCTTGCGACGTTCCGTGCTCACTACACGAATAACGGGGGGATGGTCGAGTACGTCTTGCTTGCTTTGCACAGAGTGCACGGGGCCGACGATGTACAGCCGAAATCAACTCAATTTTTTCACGAATTCGCGAGAGAACCCTGCAGACCAAATCTTCGTCTTCTTCTCCGATGAACGAAGCGTGGGCGTGAAGACCATGCGAAAGTACGCAACGATGTGATCCCTTGTACTCTGCAAGATGACATTTCTTTTCCTAGGTTGGTGGGTATTCTGGAAGAAAAATCCATTATGAGGGGTATCATCATTTTCCCCGGAAACATGACCCCTTCTGCACGAAAGGTGAGTAGTTTCAGAGCGTTAAGATCTCACTTTGTCAGGCTGATCTACCAACGGTAGGTCATTGCGGCGATGTCTGCTCAATATCGCCTAGAGGAATTTTCTGAGGCAGACCTTCTCGTTAACATCACCCACCATACCCTCGTACCCCGACACGAAGTCCTCTCCCAAGAACAGAAAAAGCAATTACTCGAAAAATAGTATGTGCGGGCGGTTTATTACTTCCCGAGACGCTCACAACAGCTCTTTAGTCGCTTGAAAGAGACACAGCTTCCTCGCATTCAGCTCGCGGATCCAGTCGCACGTTACTACGGTCTCCGTCGCGGCCAAGTTGTGAAAATCACGCGTCCTAGCGAGACTAGTGGTCGCTATGCGAGTTATCGGATATGTTTCTGAGTCTTGCGCGTCCGCCTTCGCTTCCTTTATTTCACGAGGGCTCGCAATTGCGACTTCCGGATGTATTCTAGCGACACGTGCTGGGCGGTCGGTAGGTGATCAACCTGCGTATATCAGACAAAACTCTCGCAGATCTGGAGTTGGCCATCCTGGTACTGGAACCGCTAGATACATGGCCTATATTCATCGGATCGTCGTCTCCGGTTGGTCGTCGCCCCCAAAAACAACAATTCCACACCCGGTTTTATGGATTCATGTTGTGGTTTTGGAGTAGTGCTACTATCCAAAAAATACCAAACCAAATCCTACCAGATTGTCCAGTAGAGTTGTAGTGCAAGGTGGGATTATTGTCTCTGGTTTTTGTGCCGTGAATAAGGGGCTTCACCAGGAAAATTGTCACGGATGGGCTGAGAATGGTAAGAGCACTGCTGGTACATATTGACCAGTCCTGCCCTTCAAACCGCCGAAAAAAAAGCCAAATGATTACTGGATTGTGCCTTGCATCGACTCGATCTGCACATCAAAACGTACCAACAGTGATGTGGGGGAAGTCTATAGTTGTCCGATTTCAGTCACAAAAGGCAGACAGGGACGATGTCTTTCATGGTGGTGGAGACACTAATGAGACCTCCGAAGCGACCGAAATGACGCGAGTAGTGACAATGCGGGTGCTTCCCACATCCAACAGCCATCGGGCTCATTCGTATACAGTAATCTATGTCTCGACGGTCTTGAGATGGAGCCTACGTAATGTTTGGGGATTGCCAAGTCAGCGAGCATACACTTCCTTCAGCTTTTGAAGTGCGATCTAGAAAAAAGACCGATCATTCCGATGCGAGGTAATAACAAGTCAACATTTGCGGACCTGATACACTGGAGAGAGCCCCTCCGTCTCCCTCTCAGAGATTTTTATTCTTTTTACACTCTCCAGGTGAGAGTGTTCGCGCAGCATTCCCTTGAAGTAACGTGCCTGGGAAAGAATGATTAGGTTCTGCTTCAAATTTGTACAGGCATCATCACACCTCTTGCTCTTCCACGAGTGTCCATGCATTGCCAGCCCTTCCAGCGCGAGCAGTCCGACCCACTCGATGAACATACTTGCGCATGTCGACGGGTGCGTCATAACTAACTACGTGCGAGACGTGGCTGATGTCGGCACCCCGTGATATTAAGTCAGAGCACACCAGTCTGACTGTGGAGTAAGTAAAGTCGCACACCCTTCAGAGATAATCACGCGTACATATGAATCTGCTGAGCCTTGAACCTTTCCAGAATTCTCTTGCGCTCTCCAGGGGGAAGGTCACTGGAGTATGCGCAAATCACAACGCGTTCGCGATCAGTGCTCACATCTTCGAAGAATTCGATCAAACGAACGAGCCGCGAGGTCGATTCGGACGACTTGGTAAATACTAGCGCACTGCGGACCGACAGATTGTAGATAAGGTGAAGAAGTATCATAGGCTTCTGCGACGGGTCACAGATGATCATGTACTCCTATAGTTTGATGCGGTCAATACTGTATGCACGGCGGCGTACATGACATCTCTTACCGTTAATGTGGCAGGTATAGTGAACCTTTCGGGGATGATGTCCAAATCATCAGACTTGTCTCCTCCTTCTGCTCGGCTTTGAACGACGAAGTACTTGGGATTCCGAAGATTTAGCGAGGCAAGCCTGCCGGGATCCTGTGTGAGCGTCGCAGAAAAAAGTAGTTTTTGGCACGAAGGTTCTTTGAGCTCGTCCACATCTGTGTGAAAGTCGACATAGGTCTGCAGCAATGCCGGGGACAGCGAGTCGCAGAGAGGCAAAGGGGTCGAGTCATAGAATGGCGAAGACGCGGGCAGCTTGTCAGCGGAGCGTCGCCGGGCTCCACATGCTGCAAGTACCTGCGCTAACCAATCCTGGAATGATTGTGCTAGCAAACGATCCGCCTCGTCAATGACCTGACAAAAACATCGCTCTTCAGAAAGCTCCCTCTAGGTTGGCTCAGCTTCTCACCAGAAATCGCAGGTGTTGGAGGGTGAAATTAGGCGTGCCGTTTAGGTGATCCATGAGTCGTCCGGGAGTGCATATTAATATGTCTACCTTGCTCGAACCACCCTTCATCCTGCAGACAATTCAAGTCATGAAACAACAATGCCGTAGAACGCTTACGGGGTTGAGGTGTCCCCAACGAGCTGGGCCTGCTCGTGACTAAATGAGTGTTGACCCGTTGCGGTTCCTACCTGATCCTGGTCAGGGATGTTCTACTTATGTGAATGTTATGGTGCTGCATACCTTCAGTCCACGTCCTTTACCGACAGCTTCGAAGGTCTCTTTGACCTGAGTGACCAGATCACGAGTAGGAACTACGATAAGAGTACGGAGGCGAGTGATGATCCGGCTTGAGAGCACCTGTGTACTGCTGAAATCAGAGTTACTTCGAGACTAGTGTTCACAAAACACAGTAACCTCGATAATAGGGAGTACATATGCTAAAGTTTTACCGCTCCCTGTTGGTGCAGAGACGCACACATCCCGGGGAAGGCTTGATGTCTCGCACAGCGGAGAAGTATTGAGATTCTGGCGGATTATGAAGGGTAGAAGGGCTGTCTGTACTGCAGTGTAGCATCAGCCACGGCCACGCCAAAGAACAACAACTGAATTCCTGACCTGCAAATAATTCACTTATACCCAAGTCCAGCAGTTTCTTCCTTGTTTTTTCACTGAGACCCGTCTGCTGGTCCTCACCAGATGGTAAGACAGGAAGGACGGTCGCCGGGTCAATGAATTCAGCCTGCAACATTCCCTGCCAACTCGCTGGATATCCGACAAGAAAAGACGGCCCACACTCCCTGGCGGCAAGCTGAGTCATCACCGTTGTGCAGTTTCAATTGGAGACTTGTCTTCGTTAACCAGACTTCCAGTGGGACCCATGGCGATACTGTTTCCACCCGTCGATGAGCACCTCCGAAGCCATATCACCAGCACACGCGTGTATCGCAAAATAAACTGCAAGATTTTCATTCCAATGACGGTACTGCCGTGGAGGGGTTGAACCACCATGCATACCAATGGATTCCTCAGTGCTTTAGTATACTACACACAAGCAAATAGATACGTTCTCCAGGGGGTAACCATCCATCACCCAGATAAAAGTACAAGGTGAGGACACCTTACGGTTAGACATAAGCCCAATCTCCTAGGCTATCGATCCAGGATCCAAGTTCTGGCTTGGACTTTTGCACAAACAGCGTTGCTGCCTGAGCGTCTGACCCGCCGTCGCTCTCAGTCTCGGGGGTGGCTGGTTCGGGAGGGGTTAAAGGTAGCACAGAGGTGCCCTCAGCAATGAGTATTCCGAGTCCAGGACCTCCGACTTCAGTAAGGTACGGGACATATCCCTTCTCTTTCAGGGTGGCTATTACCGACGAGAGAGACGATTCGGAAAAGTCTTAAAGCTCATCAAGCCGTATTTCCAGGGTGAAATGACGCGTACTCACCATCTGGTACAAGGGTGACTGCACACCCGCCGCCGCCAGCACCAGTTAACTTCGTGGCAAGCCCATATTTCCCGGTCACCTCTCTCACGTCCTCTAGGCTAGGATGTGAGACACCAAGGTCAACCAAATGTGCGTGATTTTCATCTATGAGACCCTGAAATGAACCCCTCAGTCCAACGCGCGAGGACGACTGTCAGATCACATGGCTCACAGCAAGCACTGTAGCTCCATTCCCCTCCTCGCCAAGCTTATGCCTAGCACGCACAACAACTTCCCGAATTTGCTCGAGGACTTGACCCACTCCATTAGGATCCTTGGCCAGACGCTCAGCAACACCAGCAACAAGCGAACGTGTATTCCGAGGTACACGTGTATCTGTCAGCAAGAATCGCAAAGCTTTGAACCCTTCGATAGCTTCTAGTCCTCCGCTTTGGCCTTTCGTGTATTGGAGGCCCCCACCAAAGACCGCAACTGAGTTATCAACGCCACTCGGTGTCCCGTGCAGGATTTTTTCTAGAAGGAACGCGTATCTGTTTGTGCACTGCGCAAGAGTGTCAGAGAGCTTAGGGCTTGGTGAAGAAGAAGAAGATGACGCGGGTGGGGGGCTCGGAGAGGCTGGCAAGGATTGAGAAGGGACACTGATACGCCCAAATACCAACAGGAGGGATGACGAAGTACAGACAGAGAAGGACGCTGAGGAGCCAAGGCCAGCACCTACTGGAAGGGTGGCTCGGGCCGCAAGAGTGAGTGCAGGTCTGCCATACATATTATTAGCAATGGACTTTCACCTCAGGCCCAGCCCAGCCGACTCTGGGTCAGTTTCAAAGAAAAACGCACACCTTTGACCTGAATGGGCGGCAAGCACCATATACAAATACAAAAATGCTAGGCTTGCCTGGCGTGCATTTGCATCCGATATGTCATCCAGGCCTTGTGATGATATGACGTCGAGAAGTTGATGATTTAATGCAATCTCCCCCTCCACTTGCGATGACTCTGCGGCCTATGGTAATCCGAACGTCACAAACAAATAACGTACACTTACGAGTGGGTACAGCATCCCAGGGCAACTCTGATAAATTCCACTCATGTTTGAAGCCGTCAGGCTGACCGACATCGATATCAAGGAAGTGGACGCCAAGGGTATTGTCTGTTCGTGGGGTAGAAATAGCATAGCACCTCAGGGACACTGAAGCCGCTAGAGCAGGCTGGAAAAATCGAACAGTGATCCCTACGGGAACTGGAAGGTATAAGCGCGAAAACTTACGATTCCATAAACAACCGCATGTTCTCCAAACAGGATAACCTTTCCAGGGGCAGAGACAACCCACTGCTTCTCATGCGGCAGGATCTCGTCCTTCGCTGCCTCCTTTTCCGCTAGTTTTTGGACAGCTTCTCCGATGGACGTCTGCACACGCACAAGGCCAGTAGCTGTTCTCCGAACTGCTCCAGCGTCGATTAGGGCGCGTTCTAGGTCGTCGAGGAGATCTGCAGAGTCTTCAATGCCAACACAAAGACGGATTAAATCTTCCGGAAGCCCTCGCGCGGCGCGGGTGGCAGCTGGTATAGAGGCATGGCTAGGGTTCGGAGCTAAGATCAAGGGAGAGGAACCACGAAGCAAGCCCAGACTTACGACATGGCACAGGGCATGCTGATGAGGGAGTTCACACACCCGAAACTGACACTGACAGACCACAATCTGGTTGCAGCGACGACGCGCTCACTGACGTCTTTACTTCCAGTTGAGAAGCTAAGGACAGCACCGTAACCGTTGGAGATGCGTTCATGTATTTCCTTATTAGGATGATCGGGTAAACCTGGGTAAAACGTGGGGAAGCCGAGCGCGTGAAGGTAGCGAGCAACGAGCATGGAAGTGGAAGATTGTTGGTTTAAACGAAGAGCAAGCGTTTTGGTCCCACGCAGAAGGAGGAATGAGTCAAAAGGTGAGAGACCATTACCGGTAGCGTTAATCATAAACGCTATTTGCTAGGGAGTTCATGTCCAGCGAGTCAAGCGTCCTCAGGGATGGAACTCACTTTTGCAACGTCGTCCCTGTTACAGGTGATGATACCAGCCATGAGATCGTGATGACCACTGAGATACTTGGTCGCACTGTCATACACGATGTCTGCGCCATGTTCAAGTGGCCTTTGTAAGAAAGGGCTCATCATCGTATTGTCTACCACAACGAGTGCAGCCGGAACTCGTTCCTTTACCTCCTTTGCGATTGTAGCAATATCTACAATTTTGAGGAGAGGGTTAGTCGGTGACTCAAGGAGAACCATTGCGATATTGTTCTCCGTTTTCAATAGTGGAATAATGGTATCAGGCTTGGTGGTGTCGACGTGATGAACAGTGATGCCAGCGTGGGTGCGGAGGTAGGCCAGGAGACGATTGGTACCGCCATACAAATCGTCGCCGGCAATGATTGCGTCTCCAGGTTTTAACAACCGCAGAATGGTGTCTAATGCTGCCATTCCCGATGACACCGCGAAGCCATGAACAGCGGAGGAAATCTTAGCAACGTGATGCTCTGTGCAGATTGAGCGCTGTGGTACAGATAAGCCTGTTTGCACATACCTAAATGACTTCTAGTGGGGTTCCCACTTCGAGTATAGTCGTATTCTCCACCAACTCCTTTGAACGTCGCTGTCTGGTATATTGGCACTGACGATGACCCGTATTGGTCTTTTAGACTCGGGTTCTCTACCGTTGCACAAAGCGTAGAAAATCGATATGGCCGGCGGGGACGATAAGGAGAATCTGGCTCTGGAGTAGGCAAGTCTCCTACACTGGTAGCGGCAAAATCGAACGTCAGTTTGTTGGTCATCGTTGAGGATGAGCTGGTGAGAGTCTGCCATCAGTGGTGCTCAAAACGATCAATTAATGCACGTGACTCGAATGGCGTGCTCTTTCACGAGAGACGTGATCTTTGACTACGTATTACTACGATGCCGCCGCAAAAGAGGGCAAGGGAGCAAGGTAAATATTGGGAACGGCAATCACACTGGAACTTGGCTGAAAGAAACACAGCGACCAGGCAAGTCAATGCTGCAAAGCAGGTCCTTGACCCAGAAGTCGTCGCCAAGCGCAAGAAGAGACACCTTGAGGAGCTTGAGGTTGGGTTTACACCCTCCAGTTGTGGCGCGCGTTGACTGGCAATTCTCAAGCGTACAAACTACAGTGCTTCAGTCATCCTCAACGATCCTGATTCGGAACCAGAATCCTCCACAAATCCGAAGGCGAAGTTTCGTGCTCGTCAGACGGTCATATCGGACAAACGCACGTTTGGCAACTCCAAACCCAAGAGGAAGTCCAGTATGAACGTTAGGACCGCCATATTATACAGGAAAGGACTCGCGGCCATGGTGGAAGAAAGCGTAAGTCCTGCACGCCCTGCTTGGCGTTTGTGTATTGACGCATAGCAGGGGGTACCCATCCTTCCTTCCACAGTTCCATCGTACATCACAGCTGCCGCTCCACCTTCTCCCTATCCAGCGCGCCTTCTGTGCTCTGTATGCGGCTACAAGGGTGCATACAGATGCAAGAAATGTGCTATGCCGTATTGTGACATGAAATGCGGTCAAGTGCATGACGACACGCGCTGCGAGCGAAGAGTTATCTAGGGTGAACTACAGCGTGCTTACTGCATTTAACTTGGCAGTAATAGGGGACAAGCTTGCCCTCGCTGATCGTTTACTAGTGATTCGTTCCCGGTTGACCGGATGCGATTACTGGGCTTAATGCACTTTCGTCGTTGCACTGAGTCATTCACCCTTCCTAGCTTATATGCACATGTTCTACACAGTGCCGGCGAGATGAAGACGTGGGCTACGACACCCTCCACCCTCGACTCCCGATTAGGTGTGTTTGGGGTGTGCCGAATTGTTATGCTGACGGGCACAGCTATACATACGCTCATGTTGTAGCGGAGGGAGGGGGATAAGGAGGGGGAGGACGTAGAGGAGATTTGGTTTGTGGGGCCCAAATCCACCGATTGTTGTGTTCGAGTCTTGACAGGTCGACGGAGTGAGGTACATGCCAAGCGTCTGTGTCCCGTTCCTACCCCGTTCCGCATGCATCGTTGCATCTTACTCAGGTTTAAAAGGCTTTTCGTCTGACCCCCAGCGGAAATGTCCGTCTCTGAAATGCCTACCCCTTATCTCATTAAGTGATGACATGAATCCGCGTTGAAGCAGCTCGGAAGCCTGGGTAATGACGGAGTCGTCTTGCAAATTATGTCGCAGTCTCGTCGCATAACTAACCCTGGCACCTCTCGTCATGCTTACCTGGCAGCGGTAACAACACCGTCTCCAACTCGGAGTGTCGTTTCAATGTCTAATTTTCAGATCGGACGTGTTCCGCCACTCGGTCCTGGCCGGCTTAGCGATCAAAGCCTTGCTGAGCTTTGACCTGCTTAGCGAAGGGATGGATAGTGTTGAGCCGCGACCAACTTGTTGATACGTTGGAAAGAATGGATTTACATAAATCCTGCATCAAGTCTTCAATGCATCAAAGGCCACGTCCCGCGGGTTACTTATCTCATCATGGACGATGTTAATCGGATCTACTGGGAACAGGAAAAGGAATCGAAGCCCTTATCAAATTGCTATAGGGAAACCGACGCTTCTTAAAAGCCAACTAGCAGCCATTCTAGTCATCAAAGATACGTCATTTCTGTTACCCCCACTGCGCGCAAGACTACCCGATAGTCGTCGTCGTCGCGCCTACCTTGCAAGTATGCTGCAAACTATTCATTTTCCCCTTCAACTTACCGTTTAGGTAGTACTTAAGTCACTTATGACGGTCCGCAATAAGTGACAGCGTTAAATGGACTGACTTCACCACTGGTATGTGGACAGCTGGCGTTGACGACTTCAATTGGCGGGAGTCATCACAGAGTACTAAATGAATGTCACTGACGTTTCTTCGCCACCATGACACTATCGAAAGAAAAACATACAGGACCCGAGATTCGAAAACATCATGGTTACAGTCAGAGCCCCTTACAAACCCGACCCGACGTTCGTTCCATACCATAATGTCCTATATATCGTTGGACCCTTGGTCGCAAGCGATTATTTATCCCTCCTGATCACTCCCAATGGTCATCAAGCCTGTTAGGAGCCCACATGGAGTGCCTCCTATACGACTACGAAAGCCCTTGAAACTACAACGTTGAAGACTTCCTACGCATCTCGAAGAGTATTAGAACGGAAGCAACGATCGTTGCGTGATCTTTAATTATATTCCTTCTTATGATTCTTGGCGTCACGAATTTCTTCTCGTCCATGCTCATATCGGTGGTACTTAAGTGCACTGGCTCCCCTTGCTGGTCATGCCGAAATGTTGCATTACGAGGAGAGAGGCTCATGCTCATTGTTGAGTGCAACCATAGCAACGAAGACATGTGGGTAATGATTAGCGGTGGGTTTACAAAGGATAGTCTCACAGCGGTACGAGTCTGTCACATCATCCTTCCGACTCTAGTGGGCTATTTAGCCACTGATGCTTGTCTATTTAAACAGTAGGGAGCACGAGCATTGGAAAGGGGTCTATGCGACAGCAGTGTGCAAGAGTACCCGTCGATGGCACGGCTCTTCGCCCCATCTGTTGGATACCGTTTTTTTTTTGTTGGCCAGTGCCGCATCAAAAACTTCCCAGTATTGTAATCCGTACACTCGATAATGTCTGGGGTATGCCCGGATCATCCTCGCTGCCATAGGGATGGTGTTCCCGCATTGCTCTAGGGAGGGCGCCACCTTGCTGCCAAATAAATACGCACTTTTTGGGAGCTACATGCCCAGCTCTTTGTGGACCTCCATACGAATCATTGCCGTTCACACTCGCCTACCAGATTCTTAACGCTCCTGGTGATCCCACGATGGAAACTGGATGGCATCCCTCCCGCTTGGTGGTTTTCTAATATTCTCCGCGATTTAACCATGTTTCCCGCACGATAGGAGGGATATCCGATTCCGGCTGGCATAGGGAGTTTCGTTAAGTGGGTCGCAGCCCACGTTCTTGTCCTTGGTTGGTTATAACTAGGACCGTCATGTGTTGCTATACCCTTATGGTAGGCAACAAGATCAGGTTAACATTTGAGGGATTTAGGTTTCCAGAGATCGATGTACCCGAGTGCGAGGCATGCAAGATAGCTAACGCTGTGACAGTGAGAGTCGGTGGGGGAATAAAATAATTACCAAGTGTTTGGGACTCAAATGCCGTATAGTACAATTGGAACCTGGGTTCAGGGGTTTCCGACACATTTGCAAGCGTGAATCAGAGATAGTCAGCGACTGGCACTTGCACCGCTGAATCGCTAGTAGCAAGACCATAAATAATAGTTGACATGTGCATAAGGTACCTCTATGCATTAGCAGTTCTTCGTAGTACACGCATACGACAGGCATGAAATACTGACAACAAAGGTACACGTACGAAATTGCGAGCAAAGCGTAGGTGGAGTTTGGGAGATGTACATATAACGGATATTGCCACGACGCATGTCCGAAATGAAAGGGAGAAGTAACGGAGTGCCCACGGGCATTACACCGTTTCCGGTCCTTCTTCAGCGGTGGAGAACGAAAGAACTTGCCATTGACTGATGCCTGCCAGAAGCCATAATGCGGGATCGAAAAGGTGGCCCAACACACGGAAGAGTATGGGCAGGCAGTATGGCCCCGAGTATATTTGTGGGCGGACTGCAAACAATCGAAATAACGCTCGTAGGTCACGAGAGGCCCAGG